>JAKSZP010010912.1:0-84744 GCA_022478985.1 Massospora cicadina | reverse complement strand
CTACAATTGGAAGGGCTTGCCCGCTCAGGTGGGACGGTATTGTAAAGAGTGCTTGATCTGCAATCAAATGAAACCAAATCGTCAACCTTAAGTGGAGTTGTTGGTACTAGTCCAGAAGGCTAAAGAGCCCTGGACTTCCCTATCAGTGGATTTCATTGTGGAATTACCTGACTCTAATGGTTATGATGCCATTATTATGGTAGTGGACCATTTTACGAAGTTCGCCCACTTTATTCCTTGCAGAACTACAATGATCGTGGCTGAGATGGCTAGGCTCTTCATCACTCATGTGTTTGCGCTTCATGGGGTTCCCCAAGAAATTATCAGTGACCGGGGCCCCAGTTTACCTGTGTCTTTTGGAAAGAGTATTGTAAGACTCTTCAGATTCGCCCATGCCGTTCAATTGCCTATCACCCCAATCAGATGGGCAGACTGAAAGAGTGAACCAGTGCTTGGAACAGTTCCTGCGGTGTTACACCGCCGTGGATCATTCATATTGGGTTTTTCACCTTCTCATGGCCCAATTTAGCTACAACACCTTGCATTCTTTTATCAGTTGTTCCCCTTTTTTCTCCAACCATGGTTTTAACCCTGCCTTTAACATGAAGCCCAGCTGTAGATCTAAAGTTGAAGCGGTGGCGGACTTTGCCAAGACTATCAAGAAGGTCCACCAGGGGGTTTCCACAAGTTTTGAGGCGGTAATGCAAGTTTATAAGGAGAACGCTGATGGTAAGTGCCAAGTGGGTCCAGAGTACAAGGAAGATGATCTCATGATGCTTGATGCTTGTAACATCCCTACTAAGCAGCCATGCAAAAATCTGGGACCAAAGAGGATTGGCCCTTACCACATTTTTAGAAAAATGGCCATGCTTCATACCAGTTAGATCTTCCCTCTTTGTTTCAGATCTTCTCTGTCTTTCATGAAAGCAAATTGACGTTGTTCAAGGGCCCCCCACCAGAGACTCCTGAGGCCTATTTAGTGTATGGGGAGCCAGAGTGGGAAGTGGATGAAATAGTAGCCTCCCACTGGGTTAAATCTAAGACTTGAGTACCTGGTATCTTAGAAGGGTTTTGACGCTGCAGAGAACAGTTGAGTCCCAGAGCGTGACTGTGTGCATGACAAGATCTGATTGAAGGCTTCCATAAGCGTTTCCCCAGGCCGCTGGATCTCAACCCAAAAAGACCGTTGCCATAATGAAGTTGGCCCCTGCCCACAAGAACTTTTCCCTAGCGCAAGCCCCTGGAGGGGGGTTGAGCCCCATCACGAGGGGAGGGTAATGTCATGGTTAAATGACATGATAGTAGGCACCAACCCCAAGGATAAGGCTGGGCGGCAGGAGGCCCAGAAGATGAAGCTTCAGGACCTTCCTGACCTCAGGCACACATTAGACTAACGCTGGGTACAAGCTAAATATGCCCAGGTTGGCACTAGTGAGGTGCATAACTCCCAGCCCATTGTGTCAGTTCAGGCGTTAAAACAGACGCATTATTAACTTAACAAAGATGGTTTAATTCAGTTGATTGAGGAACAGGGGTTTGAAACCTGTTCCATCTACAAAATATGCGTTTGGGTAGGTTACAACTTCAATTGATTACTCAAGTGAATTCAGTTTTGGTGTATTCTACTAATTTGGATGAAATTGTTTTCCTATTGGTGAATCAGTACTTGGGACCACTTTGGCAAACCCTGTATTACCCTGACAATTTTTAAATTTGATTTCATGACCAACATTCCTTGTTGGTCGACTTTTATCAATAAACATTCCCATTTTCCTGCTTTAATAATGTTACCTTGGATGATCCTGTGCATGGACCTCCTTGAGGAGGCCTCTAACAACTTTGGTCATTTCATTTTATAGAAATAAAATCCAGTATCTAGTGCACCTCTGGGCTGCCCTAGTCCCCTCCAGATTGAGGCACCCCAGCACCCCAGCACCAATCTCCACTTTGTTATGGACTCCCCTTTGGAGTCCACCAAATTTTGTTGTTTATTTGTTACTTACCAGTATATACTACGTTGTCACCCTTGTCTTAGGTCCCTTTTTCTCCAGCGCCCTCCACGGTGCCATGTTTCCTATATTGTTATTGGCTTGTTCCTTAGCAGTGTGGCTGTGCATCCTGAACCACCTCTCTGTAAAAGAAAGAGTTACAGACACTTTATTGCCAAAAATCAACCAATCTTTTTATTTTACATTCATTTTTTTATCCATAAGGACTTTCTTTATGTGTAAATTGGGTGAGCTGGCCATTTGTCATGGCCAATATGGTGCTCACCACAGTTTTATCATTTTAGTTTAGTATTGGTGCATCTTGGCGTTATTTTTTGACTACCAACTGGGAAGTGCCCACCCTTCCTGCTCATACCTGGTGAACTTGAATTTATTGTGATCCTGTTGTAATTCCCCAACTTTTGTAACAAACAGGCTCCAAAGGCCCTATTTGCCAACATGACATATGCAAGCCTATGTTGGAAGAGAGTCACCTCAATCTTCTGAGCATCAGGGTTGCACTGGCATGCAAATCCCCTCTTTAACGTCCAATGGAACGACCAATTTCCACTGCATTTGGGGGTCCAGATATTGCTCATGGGGTGATATCCAAAATAAACAAAATATGCTGACCCCTAGTTGAGGCCCAGCAGATCCAACCTGCCTCCTCTCACCACTCAGCTTCACTCAGCTGCACTCTACTACAACCTAGTCATGACCCCAACCTTGTCATGTTATGCAACCACTTTCCACGGCCCACTGGACGTTAAATGCTCCCTCATAACCCTAGTTTATTAATACCAAGGTCCCAAAAAGAATAAATTTAAATCAATAAATTTATAACGGTGCTAAATATAGGAAACAGGCTTTATTTTAAAGGATACTAAAATAATGTAGAATTTACAAATGAGGTAAGGGAAACGCATCCTCACTTGTTAAATAATAGCCCTGCATGAGCTACACGAATTAATAATAATTTAGGTTTGTATGAGGCTTAACAAATGTCAGCATTCTGACTTTCATCTGCTGGCAGATTGAGGGAACCTAAGTTAAATAAAATCCGCCCTAAAATTGCTATTTAATTATAAAATGGCCCCAAAATGCATTAGCTCATCAATTAAGTTGAGTTCAGAAAATTAGAATCAGCAACCGTTGTTGTAGCAGATTTCCTATATCCCAACCTTAGAAAATCCATATATGATCACCAATCGTTACATTACCCCCTTGAAAATAGGAATCCTAGCACACCACCATGCCAAGTGGGGAAATAATGACCAGGAAATATATCCAACGGGTGGCTTTGCAAGAGGGAAAGCTCAAAGGGGTTGACCAGAAATCCAGAGTTCACAGAAAAAAGTCAACATTCTCCCTAGAGGTCCACTAACAGGCGCAAGAGCCTCAACTGCCAGCGGTCCAACTTCCACCTCCAAACTCCCCATTCCCTTTTCTGGAAAGCCAGCGCAATAACAAAGAGGATTTGAGGATTCAGAGCAGTGCTTGGGACACTTGACTCTATGCCATCTTGTGAGCTGTCTGATGAACAGCTTGCCATGAAAGACTGACTTGTGAATTATGTAACAAATGGGATCCCAAAGCCCTATTTGCCACATCATCATATGCAAGCCTATGTTGGAAGAGAGTCGCCTTGATCTTCTGAGCATCAGGGTTGGGCCAGCATAAAAATCCCCTCATTAACGTCCAACAGAATGGTCAATTTCCGCTGCATTTGGGGGTCCAGATATTGCTCATGGGGTGATATACAAAATAAACAAAATATGCTGACCCCTTGTTGATGTCCGGCAGATCCAACCTGCCTCCTCTCACCACTCAGCTTCACTCAGCTGCACTCTACTACAACCTAGTCATGACCCCAACCTTGTCATGTTATGCAACCACTTTCCACGGCCCACTGGACGTTAAATGCTCCCTCATAACCCTAGTTTATTGTGATTAAGGTCCCCCAAAAAAATTTAAATTTATAAATTTATAACGGTGCTAAATATAAGAAAACAGGCTTTATTTTGGAAGGAGACTAAAATAATGTAGAATTTACAAATGAGGTAAGGGAAAAGCATCCTCACTTGTTAAATAGTAGCCCTGCATGAGCTACACAAATTAATAATAATTTAGGCTTGTCTGAGGCTTAAAAAATGTTAGCATTCTGACTTTCATCTGCTGGTGGATCACAGGAACCTAAAATAAATAAAATCTGCCCTAAAACTGATATTTAATAATAAAATGATCCTAAAATGCATCAGCTCATCAATTAAGTTGAGTTTGGAAAATTGGGATCAGTAACTGTTATCATAGTGGATTTCCTAAGTCCTAGCCTTAGGAAATCTATGTATTATTACTGATTGTTACAACTTTCTCCCAAAATTTATTCTGAAATTCAACAGGCTCCTACTTCCCTCTTGTTGGAAGCTTCTTTTGGTAATACCAACTTTCTGGTTCTCATCCACCCTTGCATGTGGTGTATTTTGCTATATCAGCTTCTCCAGAGGACGCCAACTGGGTTTTTGCGTTGTCCTGCGCACAGCCACTTTTGTGATAAATCAGCAGAGGATTAGAACATGTACTGGAGCATCTTCATCCTGACATGTTTTTTATCCACACCTTTTACAAGTTCTATTATCTGCGCCAAGCTGGCCTTCTGGTAAAATTATACCTAAATGAATTTTGTGAGAGAGCACAGGTCCTACCTTCACTGGACGTCATTAAAAATCATTTCTTCATTCCATCTTAGACTACCCATGAGAAAATCCCAAATTTGGTAATCGCCACCTCCAAACTTTGACCAAATAATTAAAGCTCTTTGGGGAAATTTCCCCGCCCCAACCTGAAAAGAGCAAGTTAATTTGGCCCTCATGGCTTCACCTAGGGTGGCCTCTATAACTACAAGCCCAAAAACTTGCATGTGACTCTCAAAAAGGAGGAATGTTCTACTTCTTTCAGGGAGATGGAATTTAAAGTTTATACTGGTCTACCAGTCAGAATGCAGAAGCACCCAAAAGGTGAGTCAGAATGTCAGGGGCATTGATGCTTGAATGACGTGAGAATATGCTGAGAGATAAGTTACAATGGAGTGCCAACAAGCTGCAATGTAAAAAGTAACCCAGTGAAAAACCAGGATGTTACCACCCTCAAGGCCAAAAAGTTGGGGCATAGGGCGTTGCAAGACTAGTGAAAAATACATACAGGCCTTGACACAACAGGCCCAAGTGAATATGGTGTGGATTGAAGCTAATAATATGACTTAGATAACCCAATTGATATGCGGGCCTCAGGGCCACATTGCAGGTGTCATATAGGTTTGGAAAGAAATAATTCAAACTTAAATAATTAAATTTGAGCACAGGAAGTTTTTTATTAAATTAAAGATAAGAGAATCAACTGTCATTTTTTGCAGTGCGTTATGACTGGTTAAATAGATGATTCACTTTTTGGAATAGCTTAGGAAAATGCAGAATCTGGGCCCTCAAGATTCAGCCTAACCTGGCAAACTTCAAGCCAGTGGAAAAACAAACTTATTTTAAACTGCATTTGAAAGTATCGGCAGCAGGCCTAGTTGCTGTCAATTTGTTCACAGATGCCCAAATTGCGGATTATCTTTGGTTCTGATGACTAGAGTGATGGCATCTTGCCCAACAGTTAGTGGGAACCTCTCAAGGTCACCCCACATAGAAGTGGTCTCAAGAGGTCAGGAATGAGTTTAGGGCTCCTGACCTGCCTGCACCCAGTCGCTCTGGCATCCATCTGACCAAGTGAGAAATGCTGGGCAAGATTTTGGATGCTTTTTATGAGAGTTTTGAACTGGCGGCAACATTTCAATGGCCTAATGCCATTGGTGAGCTTTGTCAAAGATTTGACACTAAACTCTTTGTTTGCCAAAAGTCCACGCCCTTCAGGCTTTGTTGCCAAGGGTTTGGGGCTCTCAGGCCTTGGTGTGAAAGGTTAGTTGTCATTGACTTCATTTGAACCCTTTAACCCATGGGGATGCTGACTCTTCAACAGCTCAGCACAAATTCCCTCGATTAACAGTATCAATTTTAGTTGAAATTAATACTGGGAGGGGTGGCAGGGTCCTTAAAGGGTAAGTTGTTACCACCACTTGTCCACCACATGGGTAAGGTTGCCCTGGGATATGAGAGGGGCAGCTGGCCCTCTTGGACCCTTTTTGACGTTAAAGTGAATGCCACCTGGTCCAAGTGAAAGGGTCACTCCCCATACTTACACCTTCCATTCCTTTGAGTTCTTCCAGATTTGAAGGTGATCAGGGTCTAGCCCTGAGGTTAAATTAGATGTTTCAGTCAATTCTGCTGCGATGATGTCACCTGCAGCAGTCCCTATAAATATGGCGCCCATGACTATTGTTTTTCCCTTGAACGGGCAGAGCTCCCCACCAATTCCATTCCCGTTCTAGCGGAATTTGAGGGTCCAGGAAAACTAGCTTCAAATTCTACAAAAAACAAATAAAAAAATGATTATTATTCACACCGCATTTCTGTGGTTCAGACTGAAGCATCGTCAAAGGGCTTGGTGATGATGGCCCTGGATAACAAAGCACAACTGGCCATTAGAGCAGGTATGGGGGCGTTGATGCCCAAAAACGCGTTTCTAACGTAAATGACATGCAAAAAACGAGCTGATAATCAGCTCTAGTGGCTCTGACGAGGACTCTATTCCTGTATATCAAACTTCACCGGAAAACCCACACTTGACCCCTACCATGATCCGCAGATCACAGGAGCTGGAGAAGGAATTTCTTTTAAATTTAAAAATGTCTATGCAAATGCTTAAGATATGGTGGGATATGTGGCCTCAGTAGAAAGAGTGGCCAATTATATCTCTCCATTTTATGATGTCAAACATATCCTGGAGGCATGCTTATGCCTGATGAAGGGTTTTCTGGTGAGGTGTTGGTGTTTTCTTCTTTGAATAAAGACTATCCTGGATATTTTTTGTTGACCTCTACTATTTTATCCCCTTTAGGGAAAATCAGCACAACTATTTTGGTGAATACAGGAGCCTCTGAGAATTTTATTGACCAAAACCTAGCTGACTACCTTGATTTTATTTACTTTCCAGGTGGTATAGTTAGGGGAAGGGCTTGCCAAAGACTCTACGATGAAGGTCCTGGAGTTAGTGAATTATCAAGTTGGCAAATATCATTTTGGCTGACCGCTTCTAAGCAATCAAAAGCCTTAAGTACCCCATTATTTTGGGAGTAAAGTGATGGCGAAAGTTTGACATTATAACCAAATTTGAAAGACAATATATTGTCATTAACTTTAAAAAATGGTCAAAAATTTGTAGTCCCTTTGTCTGAAACTAACTTCCAGTGAGATTTGCCCCAATGGACTAAGGTCCTCACACTAAGCCTTGCTCCATTACTGAAGCCCTCTTCAGAGGTACCTTTACCTTTCTGTTTGGGGGGTCTGGAATCTTCGTTTGATGCGGCTTCAGCCAGTGTAAAACTATCTCAAACAAAGTTTGATTGCAAGTTTAAGCTCACTGTCAATATGGTGCGTACATCTTCTCCCATTTACCCTTTTTTAACGGAGAAAGTGTCCTTATATGTGCGGGTTAAGGATCAGTTAGCTAAAGGCGCAATATTTCAGCATACCTCCCTCCATATGCTTCACACTTTTTTCTTTGTGGAGAAATTTAAATGGTACCTTACACCCATGCATAGATTATGGGAATCTCAACAACGTTACAGTCCCATACATGCATTCTATCCTGGTGAACTACCAGATTGCTCGCTATTTGGAAAAGGAGAAAGTTCTCCAAACTGGATTGTTAAATGCTTTCAATCAGATCTGGATCAAGAAGGGCCAGATGTGGCTAACCGCATTCTGTACCAGAAAATGAATTTTCCAGTTTTGGACTATGCCCTTTGGGCTTAAAAATGAACCTACTATCTTCCAACGCCGTACAGATGCAGTCTTGAGACCTGCTAGGTGTGTGCACAGTGGCTTACATGGATAATATTCTGGTGTTTTTCCCTGATCAAGAGTCCCATGCAATACAACTGCGGCAAGTGATGGAGATTTTAAGGGCATCCAACATTCCACTGAAGATCAGTGATTGTGTTCTTTAAGTCCTAGGTCACCTTCCTTGGCAACGTCATGTTTGACCAAGGCCACATGTTAACTCCAGATAAGGAGAAGACGATTTGTGAGTGACCCACCCCAACTTTGGTCAAGAAATTGAGGAGCTTCTTGGGGACGTGTACGTTTTTTAAGAAATTAATGCCAAATCTTTCTCTGGTGGCGCCCTTAGTAAGGCGAGTGGAGCTAAAGTGTTCCAGTGGCCCCATTTTGCAGGATGCCTTCCAAGTGGTAAAGTGCACCCTGTTGTCCACGTCCATCCTTCACCACATAGATCCCATAAAGGAGTTTATTTTGGCTACTGATGCATTCAACTTTGCCATAGTGGCAGTTTTATTAAAAGTAGGTGAGTTTGGAGTAGAGCATCCAGTGGTAAATTTCTCAGAAGATGTCCCTGCCTGAGCTAAACTACGCCGTTTATGAAAAGGAATTATTAGCAGTTGTTGAGGCGCACAACTATTACTATCATTACTTGCAGGGCTCATCCCAACCATTCCACATTTGTACAGATCACTGTGCCTTGTTGTACTACTGCTCACCTCATGACTTGACATCATGACAAACCCACTGGCCTGTGACCCTGGACCAATTTGCGTTTTCTTATGAGTTTAAAAAGGGCAAAAAGAATGGTTTGGCGAATGCTTTGAGATGAAACCCTGCACTAGCTCCTGATTCTAAGAAGGTAGAGATACACAACACCAACTTGATGATTCCTTTGGGTAAGGTTGTGTCCCAGCTTTCCTCCCCCTTGGCCCACTGGTCAGCGCATGCTCCTCTGGAAAATGAGGAGGAATATGGTATCTTCAGAAGGGTGGTTATTTCACAGCCCTTGTCAGCAAAATAGACTATGATTATCTCCAAGAGCAAGTTGAACCAAGAAGAGATCATCAGCTGTGTACCACGTTAAGGACGAGATGGTGTGGTTTCAGGGATGCCTATGGGTTCCTATTGGACCACTTCGCCTGGAAATCATCTGGGATCATCATGACGGAATCATAGTTGGACATCCTGGGAAGGCGAGGACTCTGGAACTAATTCACTGCACTTATAATTGGAAGAGATTATCCTCGCAGGTTTCCAAATATTGTAAGGAGTGCCTGCTCTGTAACAAAATGAAACTAAATCTCCAGCCCCTTGCGGGGCTGTTGATACCAGTTCAAAAGGCTGAAGGGCCTTGGACTTTCTTATTGGTGGATTTCATTGTGAAGTTACCTGCATTGGATGGCTACAATGCCATCATGGTAGTGGTGGACCCTTTTATAAAGTTTGTCTATTTATTCCCTGAAGAACCATGGTGATTGCAGCTGAGATGGCTAGGATCTTTATATCTCATGTTCTTGCCCTTCATGGGGTCCCCAAGAGATAATTAATGATTATGGGCCCCAGTTTACCTCTGTCTTTTGGGAAGAGTTGTGTAAGACTCTTTAGATTAGCCCCTGCCGTTCAACTGCCTATCACCACAAATCAGATGGGCAGACTGAATGATTCAACCAGTGACTGGAACATTTCCTGCAGTGTTACACTGCTGCGGATCATTCAGATTGGGTTTCCCATCTCCACATAGCCCAATTAAGCTATAACAACGCCCACTATGCATCTATCAGTTGTTACCCTTTTTTGCAAACCATGGCTTCAACCCCGCCTTCACCATGGAGCTCAGCTTTGGATCCAAAGTGGAAGCGGCAGTGAACTCTATGAAGATAATCAAGAAAGCACATCAGGGGTAAACTCAAGTTTGGATGCAGCTATGAAAGCTTATAATGAGAACATGACAGGAAAGATGGGATGTCCCGCATACAAGGAAGGGGATCTCGTGATGCTGGATGCTAGAAACATCCCTATCAAGCAGCTATGTAAAAAGGTGGGACCAAAGAGGATTGGACCTTAATGCAATGTCAGAAAATTTGGCCACTCCTTGTACCAGTTAGATCTTCCTTTGTCATTCTGGATCTTTGCCATCTTCCATGAAGTAAAGTTAACATTGTTTAAGGGCCCCCTCATCAGAGAATTCAGAGGCTTATCTCGTGGATGGGGCGCCAGAGTGGGAAATGGAGGAGATCTTGGCCTTACACTGAGTAAGAAGAAGGCTTGAGTACCTAGTATCCTGAAAGGGATTCAATGAAGTGGAGAACAGTTGGGTACCTATGGGTTACTGTGCCCATGCCCAAGATCTGATTAAAGTTTTCCATAGGCGTTTCCCCAAGGCTGCAGGATCTAATTCAAAGCAAACCATTGCTGCCATGAAGCTGGCCCCAGCCCACAAGAACTTTTCCTTAGCATAAGCCCCTGAAGGGGGTGGATCCCCAAAAGAATGAGAGGATAATGTCATGATTACATTACATAATTGAGAGAACAGACTGTAAGGACAAGGCTGGACGTCAGGAGGCCAAAAAGATCAAGTTGCAAGGCCCTCCTGACCTAAAACATCCACCAGACCAACGCTGGGTACAGGTGAGATATGACCAGGTTGGTCCTGGGGATGTGCGTGATGCTTGGCCTAGAGTGACAGCCAGGGCGTTAAAACGCACCGCTACATTATCAACCCAGAAAGTTTGGTATGGTTGCTTGAGGAAGGGTTCTGAGACCCATTCAATTTATAATATTGCCAAAATTGGAACAAGTCTATTTACAATATATAACCCAAGTTTTGTCAATCTCATATTACAGTACCTGGGCTGATGGTAGTGTGCACCTATTGGTTTGCTTAGGCTTAGCACCACTTCCACTAATTGACGACTACCCCCCATTGTTTAAGTATGTTTCCACAAGACCAACTTTTCTCATTGGTCCACTTCCTAATAAAAAATCTTCCATTGATTTTACATTTTTATGGTTCCTTGGACATACCTGTGCGTGGACCTCCTCAAGGAGGTCTCTAACAACTTTGGTTGTCTAATTTATAAAAATATTAACTACACTATCTGGTGCACCTCTGGGCTGCCTTGGTCCCCTCCGGATTGAGTTAACCAAGCACCCCAGCACCAATCTCCACTTAATTATGGACTTTCCTTTGAAGTCCAACCAAGTTTTGTTGTTTATTTTTTACCTACTAGTATCACCGTGTTTTACACCCTTGCCCTAGGTCCCATTTGCTCTGGCACCCTCTGAGGTGCCCTGTCTCTTATCATGCTAACAGCTAGTTCCCTGGCAGTGTGGCCATGTATCCTGCAACACCTCTCTGGTAATGAGAGAGTTACAGAAACTCTCTAAACAACTTATAGTAACAAAAATAAAGACTAAGTTTAAAAAGATTACTTCAAATATTCCACACTAATTATTGAAATTATAAAAACAAGAAACAAATCTTCTTAAAGGACTGTTGAAAAAGTACTAACCATAATTAAAATACCCTGATTACAAAATAGGGTGTATAATGCACTAATCACCTTTTAAATTACTTTTTAAGGTCATCCCACTTTAAATAATTATTTATAAATAACTCAGAATAAGAAAAACAAATTATCAGTTTATTATAATGAAAAATGATATTTTTAATTAAATAGCTAAGAAAAAAACTATAAAGCTTCTCAGTATAATTGTTTCCTTTATACCTTATAATGTTATATCTATCAAGCTTAAAACCATATCTACAGGATTTTGGGAATTTGAGGATTTAGTTTTTATCAGATTAATCCATCATGTAAAAACACTTATCTACTTAAATTACCCTATAAGTAATGATTAATAATATTTTTTGGTCTAAGTGACGTTGACAAGTTACTTAAAATTGACACCAGTACAAAGCACTAATCTGGTTTTCTGGTACATTACAGTCTTTCAAGAGATTAGACTTACATGTTTTAATTTAGTAATAATAACTTTTTGCAGAGTTTAGATTAGTATTTAGGTCTGGTAGATCTTAATTGTCACTTTGGCCTCAAGATGAACAGTTTAATATTTTTAAGCATTGGAATTAATCTTATTTAAACTGAAAGTTGCATCTTATACTAGATAGACTGATCATCAACTAGTTAAGTTATGCATCCTTGAACCAATTTTTGTCATATCTTTCTAATATACATTTTTTATTCCTCTTTTAACTACATATATGGGGAAAGGTCCATGGTTTAGGACCCAAAAGCAAATAATTCTTTGACCCATGATATACTCTAGAGCTTACAAGCCCTCATATTAAGCTATTTAATATCATTAATAATGCTATAATATTTTTCATGACTTTAGTGCAATTTTATTCTTCTTTTTCTAATTGATACTAGTTTAATCTTTGCAATTACTACCATCTATTCCTTATATACCATGTGACATTCAGAAAATTCTTATAATTTTGTATTTCTGAGATGTAAAGGTTTTCTCACTGATATGTGAGATATTAAGTTATAACCATAAAACCATGATATCAGTACTATATTAAAATGTGAAAGTTAACTCAGCCCATCTAGTCATTCTGTCTTCACAAGATGCAAAATATAAGTTTGTTACTATAATAATTAACCATTATGATATGACCATAAAATAGGGTGTAACCCAAACAATTACACCATTTAATCCTATAATACTTTTATGAGATAGACCCAGAACTGTAAACTAAACTGAGAAACTCTATATGAGATACTACCTCTTGTACTTCATTCACCAAAATAATTTTAAACAAATATTTACTTTCTAGTTGAAGATTATGACTGGAATGGGAAAACACAACAAATCTTTATGACTGGTCTACCGCAATTTTAGAGAAAAGTATACCTCTCAATTTAAGTAATTCAGGAATGAAAAAAACTTTCAAAGACCAATCTACTGATGGCCTTTTTTATGTATTCTAATTCTAACTGACAATGTGCAACAGGATTTCAATTAGAATCACACCTAAAATTTTATAAATAACTCTTAATTTGTTTTAAGCTTTTCTTTCTTGTAACAATCTCTTTAGTTACTATGATTCGATTTGAACAGCAAATTTGGATAATCACACACAGGAAAGATGGGCGACTTTAATAACAAAAATAATACAACGTGGGCAAGCATCGCAGCAAGTGGTGCACTTAACGGTGCAACTAAGGGCAAGAAACGCCCTGGAGGGGGACCAGGAACCCAATCTGCAAAGAAATTGCAAACTCAGACACCATCTGGGTTTATGGTATTTACTGTAAAGCACGCGCAATACATGTACATTCAATTCAACCAACCTTTGTCAAAAGTGGAACATGGGATCAGACTCTTCCTTGGGGATGAGTCACCAACCCTGTGGGAGAAAACATGCGAGGCACAGCCCTCACTTTTCCCTCACGCGGTGTATGTAGCCACCAATAACATGGGCTGCAGCTGGATCAATATGGTTTTGAAACAGCCGATGAAGCCAATGCTGCAGCAAAAATCTGCATGGAAATTGTCCTCCCTGAGGGCAAAAAAATTGTGCGCACTGTGCACACCAGATGGAACAAAGCGAAAACTTTGTTTATCTCCTTTGACTCGCTCCCTACCAACCTTCCTTGTAAGGTAATCAAGGAGGAGCTCTGCAAAGGTCTTGTGGCCTATGGAGAAATCCAACAACTTGAATTACAGAGATTTTTCTTAATGCCCAACCTGTGCATGGGCAAAGCTATCGCTGTAATCAACCCCTTCCCAGAAGTGGAAGAGGATTTATCCAGGATTCCCTGCGCAGCAGAATTTCACTTTGCAGATGGGGGCCAGTCAGCTGCATTCCAAGTTACACCAGAACGCGCACCACCATTTGCAACCACTGTGGCTCACTGGGCCACAAGGAACATGCATGCCCTGTAAAAGAGGGCTTAATGGAAAATGATTTTTGTGAATAAGCTATGGACGAAGATAATGAAAACTTCGCCAAAATGACTTATGGCCACCACCCATTCCGCTGGGGTGAAGATGGACTATACTCCATCGTGGACCCAGTTACAAGTAAACAGCGTAAAGCAGCACATAAAGCCCACAAGAGAGCAACAGCTGAAGCAGTGGCACACGCGAAGTCCGCCATTAACCACGGACAAATTCAGGAGGATATTTCAGATATTCACCGAACCAACCAATCAGAACAATATGCCCAGCTCAAAAATTTTCACAGTAACCAGACTGAGCCACAAAGCGTCATCAGTCATGCACATACTGAGGAACAATGCAACCGCAATTTGGGTGAAAATGCGGTGCACAATGCAACAAAGTTGAACCTCAAAAATATAAAATCCAATCAACAACCCACATCAAATCAACATGAGACCTGTGCAGGAAAAGTTGATGCAAATGCAAAAAACCGCAATTCCCTTGAATCATTGGGTCAGATCAAGGGAACCAACAATGGCAGTGAAAGAGTTAGAGTACAGATGCGGAGCATGGCCAAAATGAGCTGCGGTGGGAAGGACCAGAGGGTCCTCCCAACTGCTCCTGAGGCGCCATGGGCACCTCAGTGTCAATAGGGACATTAAATATCGCGGGAGCCAGGGCTCATACGTCCTAAGCCAAAAAGCTGGCATTCCTGCGAAAACCTCTTGTAGACATCTTGGCCATCCAAGAAACCCACTGCCTACAAGAGGAAGAAGAATCCTGGTCAACCAGGGTCGTACCATCACAATCAGTATGGACATCTCACTGTGGGGTGATAGTCCAAATCAAAAAAAAATTTAAAATTACAAATTCATCATCACACTTGCACGGTTGAGTCCTGGTAGCAACAATCACATGCCAAGATGAAATAATTTTGTTAGCATGTATCTACGCACCATGCACTGCAACCAAGAGAAAAAAATTTTTGAAAAATTTCTACTCTCACCCTCCCACCAGATATCATAATGTTAGGCGATTTCAACTGCTGGGATAACCCCAATACAGATTGATGGCCTAATCCCAGGGGATACTCACCTGGACACATTGTATATTGCACAATGAAGGCATTTCTTGCTTACAGGATGCTCTTCCTCCCAATTCACCAATCCTTCCCCATATGACAAGACCCAACATACGTGAGGGACTGCTCATATCAATGAGTCGTATTGACCACATCCTCATCCCACAATCCCACCACTCAAGAATCTCTAAATTTACAACAAAAAAGATCAATTTTTCTGATCACCGATTAGTTACAGTGCAGTTAGCACCAACCCAATCCCACACACAGGTGTCGCCTTGGAGAAAGCTTCACCCAGAAAATATAAAATTGCCTGAGATATCTGACTGGGTTAAAAACAAGGCTACAAACCCAGAATTCACAGCCCCATTCACTTTGGATCCCATCAGAACATGGGAAAGTTTCAAAAAAGATTTAATCAACATAACCTAACATATTGCATCACGCAAGTACACCGCGGACACAACCACAATCAAGCGTACCTTGGCAGAACTAGACCACCTGGAAATAAATACTCTGAGATCTGGTTATAGCTCTAATTGGGGACGCAAATGGGCAGAAATTTCAGCCTGACTTAACAATCTCATATTTGAACACCAACACAGAATCAAAGTATTGAACAAAGGTAAGTTCATAAAGGAAGGCGAAACCTGTTTGACATACTTTTTCTGCCAATTCCACTCCTGCGGAAACCAGCCCATGTGCACACAGGTCCACAAGATTAATGGCACTGTGGCAACTGACCCTGAGGAGGTCAAGGTGAAAGTACACCGCTATTACACCGAATTATATTGTGATATGCCAACAGATCCACAAAAAATTAAAGAATTTATTCAAACTGCCAAGATACAAAGTACACCACCAAATTACAATATACTATCCCTTATCACATGGGAGGAGCTTTGGGAAATAATTCG
Source organism: Massospora cicadina (assembly GCA_022478985.1). Lineage (NCBI taxonomy): Eukaryota > Fungi > Entomophthoromycota > Entomophthoromycetes > Entomophthorales > Entomophthoraceae > Massospora > Massospora cicadina. The sequence continues at coordinate 68,909 of JAKSZP010010912.1, read as the reverse complement.
TGGTGCACCACGTAGGAAATGCCCAGGGCCTGATGGGATACTTTACGAATTTTACAAAAAATATTTTCAACAAATCGCCCCCCTCCTATTGGCGTCAATGAACCAGAGTTTGTTGGAAACACGCCTATTACCAGGAGGCATGAATCCTACGTTATAACCTTGTATAAAAAGGGTGACAAGTTGGACCTGGCCAACTGGCGCCCAATTGCACTCTCCAACACTGACACAAAAATTCTAACAAAAATTCTAGCAGCTAGATTAGGCGCAATTGCATCTGACGTCCTATCACCCAACCAGTTTGGGTTTATACCAGGGCGTTCAATATGGAACAACACTCACCCTATTGCAAATATTTGCCAATATAAAGCAACTGGTGCCCTGGTCTTCTTGGATCAGGAAAAGGCGTATGACCGTGTTAGCTGGCCATACCTAAAAGAATGTCTACATGCCTTCAAACTCCCACTAAGATTCATAAAATGGGCGATGCTCCTAACAGAATCTGCAACCATGGCTGTATGCGGCCCTGGATTCCTAAAAAACAATATCAAACCACACAGAGGGCTCAAACAAGGGGATCCCCTCAGCCCACTGCTATACAATTTCAGCTTTGACCCGCTCCTCTGAGTAACTGACTCACGTCTCATGGGGATAACCGCACAAGGACAACCAATAGTCAAGATACTGGCCTTTGCAGATGACTGCGTAGCAGGTCTAGCAAACAATGAAGATGCCTGACAGCTGGAACACACTATAGAGGAATACTCTAAGGTGAGCAATGCATTGCTCAATAAAAGGAAGACAGAAATCATCCTCTTAGGCAAATACACAAACAATTAGGCCACAACATCAGAACCTCACACCAACACTCAAAGGAAAAACCCGATTATTTTACCCTTTGCAACACCTCCCACCACCACTCCTGTCCGACACCTTGGAATCTGGCTAGAATCAGGGGGATATGCTAATGAGACAATGGAAAGTAACCTGTTACAATGGGTATCCAAACGCGTAGCCTCCCTCAAGGGGAAAACCCCAGGACTAACAGGACGAGTTACAGTTGCTAACTCGCTCATCCTCCCAATAATGTGGTACCAGGCCCATGCGATAACCTTCTCACCTACCTTTATAACCTCAATTCGCATGCTTATCCAGGGCTGGCTGTGGCCTGGCTCTCACCCTCCTATACGGATGGAAACACTATTTGGCCCACGCTCAAGCGGAGGCATGGGACTAATAGATTTTGAGAGCCATGCCAATCACATCCTAGGTACCTGGATAAAGGAAATCCTTGCTCCAGACCTCCTGCAACAACATTGGTTAAGAGCAGCAAGGACTAACTTTGCACAGGCGCTCAAATTAACCAACCCACATAGTCCACCCAGACTACTTTCATACCTTGCCAAGCACCCTACTGCAACGGGTCCACATGGAACCTCCCATCATTTCAAACATATCCTCTGAACTATCCGCCGTATGGGATGGACCATAGAGAACATGGGTACTATACAGGGAAGGGGAAGACTCAGTCCCCAATTCAAATTAAGAAACCCAGAAAACCACCCCCAGAGGGATATGCTCGCAACAACCCCAAGCATAGCTAGGATAGAATACCTAGATATGCTGGACATTCCCTATAATTTAATCACACAGAAAGCAATGTGGAAAATGACACACCACCCACTCCTACAACCAAGGATAAGAGCAAACGCCTAGCGCTGTTTGAGAAGGACCTATAGGATGGCGGACCGCTCCAACTCCCTCCACAAAACATGTGCAGTATGTGGAGGGGAGGGATCCCTACATCACCGCCTAGAAACATGCCCCCCAACCAAAGCTATATGGCAGGAAGTTACATGCCTGCTTAAGATTCAAAACGAACAGGAATTCTCGATATCAAAGAGTATCTTTGTGCTCCAGATCAAGTCACCAATCCCATCTACAATCCGCTCCCTAATAATACCCATTGCAATGTGGACAACACACACAATTGCATTAGATGCGTTCAAGGGCACGGTCCCAACCATTCATGGGATTATTAACAGATTCCATGTCCACATACTAGAGCACTTCCAAGCCTGGCTCTATGGATAGATGAGACCAAGGCAAAAAGCGCTCATAGAATCATGGTTCCCACTCTGGTTCCTCCACACAGACCCTTTCCTTCACACCTGCTCCATAGCAGGGGAAACCCCTTTGGAGTTGTGCACCAATCCCTCATACCTGGCAGTCCCGCTGGCAACAGGGGTAACTTGAGTACCCTGGGGTGCCCAATTTTTATATTTCTTAGATATTCTCTTAGTTTCACATATATTCGGTAATGTCTGTCCCCTGGTCAGCTTACCTCTCTTAAATAAACTCTTAATTTGTTTTATTTTTCTCATAGACATACAATAATGCTTCACTAATTCTACCAATTTCTTTACTGATTGACCAGCAAAGGATACTAATAAGTTGCTTGTTATGATTCTGATATGACTGGACAATAAGCCCTAATCATTATGGAGGAAAGAGTGAGATTGGATAAATTGAGCAATTTGTAATATGGATGAAAATCGCCTTGACATAAGGTAATAGGGTGATACTAAGCCTCAAACATATATTTAGTGGATTGCCTCCAAATAAGGTGATAAGGCAATATTGATATATGATGAATAACGAGTGGATTGCCACTAACTAAGGTGATTGTGAATTTGATAAATAGTAAACTATGCCAGAACCAATGAGAATATGGAGAAACAAATAGTCTAAGTAAAAGGGTCAGTATCACCCAAAGTCACTGATATATAAGCAAGATGAAAAAATTGAAAGAGGGAGATTGTTAATAGGGAAAAGGGAGCAAAGCAGCGAGCATCCCCTGGAAATACTAAGCTAAAAATAAAGAATGTCGTTGGAGAAATTGCTCCTATTTATTACAATATACTATTTTAAGTTTGTGCTGAGGACTAACAATCTTCATATAACCCATCCTATTGCTCATTGGGCTTGACCTTGCGCAAAAACCCTATGGCATATTTTTGCTATATCACCAAAATTATGACATTGCTTTTAAATTTTTTATATGGGACTCTTCACCAGTACCCTTGTTCCTTAATCATACAAATCACTTTGCCTTAAAAATTGACCTTGTCCTCATTGAAAACACCATATTTTAGTCATTGCAAAATTGATGGTTGAACTGATATTGCTTTTGCACTACTAAATATAATTAGTATAAGCCTAACTTTTCTTCTTATCATACTAAAAATGATTGGAGGTAGCAAAGAAGTAGTGTTTTAGTTATCAAGTATTTAATTTAATAGAGCGATAAACCATCATAACAACCCAAGTGATCCAACAATAGATTTCACATTCCTGTTTATAATTAATTTAAAGCTTATATTGATATGGATTCTACATATCAGATTCTGTCATCAGCAATTTCATGTGAATCCTATAAAACTCCATAAACTGATAGTACTTACTGATTTCAAATCTATATTAGAAGATACCAAATGGTAATGAACTCCATAAGAGCAACATAAATTGCAGATTACTTCTTTATGTATTCAAAAAATATTTGAGGTGGGTCAACCTTGGGACAAATATACCACACCAAGAATTTTTCTAGCCAGTACAGGTTTCAAACTCGAAACCTGCACTAGGGTGGAAGCAGTTTTACCTGCTAGGCTAACCACCCTTTTCTTTATGTATTTACTTCATTATAGTAAGCATTTCTATGGCTAAAACAACAAACTCTATGTTCTAAACCATCCTCCTATTTCTAAAGCAATTTATGAAAGAGCGTATAGTTAAAAACATCATAAATATTATTAACTTTTTTAATCTGGGTGAACTAGTATCAGCTCTGTTATAAAGCATGCTTTTATCTAAAAAACATTCTTTTCCTCATGGAATTGTTCCATCTCCTTGATATAGTAAGTAGAACTCATTTTGATGAACTTAATGAAATTTTTCTAATAAGTTCACTACACCATAAATTTTGACTTCTTTTCAGTTATATGAGACTACCAATCCCCATAGTTTTAAAGTCTAGAATACATTGCAAAACCCTTATAAAAACGATAATACCTATAAATGATACTAAGAAACATACCAAAATCATGCTTTAATGGCCTTGAACCCAGTACCTAATTCTATGGACCTAATACTGCCCTTTAATCCTTTTAATGAATATAATAATCTACTAAAGAGATAATAGCATATTATTTATGTGATAAAACAATTATATAAGGTTACCTAACAAATCTTATCATGCACTGAAACACTACTGTTGCATTGCATAAACCAAAAGGAACAACAAATACCACTTACACAATTACCTTCTAAATGTTATATTATTGATGTTCCATATGTAAGAAATATGGCCAACGCACTAACTAAATTTTGTTTAGAACTACATATTTGCAATCATGTAAAAACCTCTTTCAGAGGGATATATCATGAGTTATGCCAGGAGAGCTAAAGTTTGCACCAGCTAGCACTGCACAGTTCTTATGAACCACTGAGGCACCAATAGACTAGTACTATTATAGCCATCGAGCCATCTATACAATAAGTTGTAAGCCATTTAAGCAGGAACATGTAGGACACAATGCTTGATATGATCCTCAAAAGCTTCTAATAAGACAACGAATGAAAATAAATGAAAAAAGTTATGTTAATAAAAATTGGGGAAAAGGGAAAAGAAAAATAGTCCAGTAACATTATAAGCAAGAATTGGTCTATATGAAGAGGTGGGCTTTGGAAGGTGGTTGAAATGGTCTTGAATATCTAACCTATGGTATCTTCTTCAGCTGTAAGATATTATTGGGTTTGCGCAAGGGAAAAGTTCAGAATTGCAATGATGTCATGAGAATTGTGGGTGAGAGGAAAAATGGGACATGTCATAATTTCTGCCACCCAATTTAGTTTCATAACTTTTAGAAATTTAAACAAATTGAGACGTGCTCCATCATCAGAGTTCCAGAACTCAAATAATGAAGAATTTAATACTGGAAAAGGCTATTGGGGAAATGAATAAAATGCAAGCTTATATTGGGAGTTGGAAAACCAATACACAATAAAATAAAATTTTCATCTTTTAGATTTTAGCATGCTAAGGAAATACCTAACTTTCTTTTTGGGTATGCCAAGATCCACAAGGGCAGCCAAGATTCACAAGGCACCGCTGGTTTCAAGGGACTATGGGTGGGCACGTTAAAGGAGGTATGGGAGAGGCTCCAATCCATGTAATTGCTGCACATATGCTATTTAACTTTTATATTTACTTAATAGGAAAGTTTTTCACTAATATCTTTCATTAACTTAAGCAAACTAAACAAAAAGAATAACTCAACACCCTTCCATTAGCAGGGTGCTGGGTCTTATGGTGTGATGGGGGAAGAGAAGGCTGCTAAGATAAACCATGGTAATAGGGGATAATTTCAGATCTCATTATTTTAGATGATGGTTTTCAATCCAACTTCTTATTGATAGAATTGTCCGACTTTACAAGCTATTATTAGGTCTTTTTTCCAACTTGAAAAAAGTCCAAATTCACTTTTTGATTTTGAAATGGGGTATCGAGCTTGATACCCATTTTGGCCTTTTATATTTTTTTTGATTATTCTTGCCTTGCTAGGTAAGTTTCCCACTCAGTTTGACTTCTGGTTGAGTCCATTGTTGGGGACAAAATTTGAAAACCATAATGGATGTTATAAAATTGGTGGATTCATTGAGATTTGTTATAAGGTTTTTTGCACAGGGTTAATCCCACTGAGCAATAGAATGGACAATATGAAGATTGTTGGTCCTTAAAACACACTTCCTAAAGAAATAGATATAATAAAATGGAGCAATGGCCCCAATAACACTTCTTTATTTTCAATATAATATTTAGCGGATTCTCACTGCTCTGCTCCCTCTAAACCACTAACAATCCTCCCCCTTCAATCGTCTCACCCCACTTATATCTCAGCGACTTCAGGTGATACCATTTCCTCAGCTTAGTAATTAATTCTGCCATATCTCATTGGTTCCAGCAATTCTTCATTCATTAAATTCATGATCGCCTAATTTGAGACGATTTACAACCATCCATCATAGATCAAAATCCCCTAGTTGCCTCATTTGGAAGCAATCTGATAAACCATACATTCTCACCTAATATTGCCTCATCCTAAGGCGCTCAAATAATTATACTCATGATCAAACTCAGTAGATGCTACTCATTCTTCTGTAATGATGTAGGGCTTATCATTCAGTCATATCAGATCAATGACAGTGGATAGCATATTGATTCTCCCAATGTCATCACAAAGTTTCTTGATTTAATAAAATAGAAAGTTGCATATTTTAAAACCTGGATGGTTTTATATTGAGGGGTTGATGGGTAAAAGGTGTGTGGTAAGCAGGGAGGGGAAGCGGCTACCTATCTATCATCCAGGTATCTCCTAGACCACAGATCTGGGTGAGGGAAAAAGGCCTTTGTGTTTGAACCCTTTTGGTTCTAAAGGGGTGAACACCCCTATCCAGATTTATAGCTAAAGCTGGGGTCTTATATTACCATTTCCTTGACAGGCAGGGCTCACACCCCATTATAGGGACTTTACAAGGGCATAAATCTTGTGAGGGATGGGAAGATTGATAATAACTAGGGTGGTGGACTTAGGCAGGGCAGGCGCAGTAGCATTTATATTATCCTTGTAAAATTACTGTTGTAATTCCTGACAGTTGGTACAGTACTTAGATGGGACTCAGCTGTTCTCGTAAGCTGGGTATCCCTTCTATAACACAAGGTAGTGCGCTTTGAGTTTAACCTGCCTAAAATCAAAAATCTTTTATATCTCAAATTTGTGGGCTCCCGCACAATGATGGGCTCAACCTCCATCAGTTATTATTTTTAAAAGGGGAGAGTGAGGAAGCATGAAATGAGGCGTGAATTATACAATGATGGGAAAATAAAAAATGAAATGCCCCATTGTTCTTGACCTTGGTATTAGGAAATAGTCCTGCACTTTTGGAAACTAAATTACAAAATAGCACCTTATAGTGCAGATTTTTAGTGCCAACCATTACCAAATCACCTTCTTGATAGTTAGGTGCCTCACGCCACTTCTTATCTGCAAAGAGCATGGCACCATTGGTTGATTTAGTCAACTGGCTCTAAACTTGTTGGTGAATTTCCTTGATGTGCACAATAAAGGTATCTTCAGCTGGGATTTTACTCCACTTTTGAGGCCCAATGGTGAAATAAGGGTTGTACCCAAACTAGCATACATAGGGGATACACCTGTTGACAAATGGAGGGAGTTGTACGAAAATTGGGTCAAAGTGAGGTCTGCTGCCATGTATTCTAAGAGGCAGCTGCATAGCATTAGAGATACTGCTTTAAGGACTGGTTAGTATGCTCCATTTGGCCATCTGATTGGGGATAATAAGCTGAGAATCTGGGAGGATTAATTTTTAACATATTACACAAGGCTTCCAAACCCATGAGATAAAATGAGGTTCCCTGTCACTGATTATTTCCTGTGAAGCCCCAAATAAGGAAAATACACTTGCCACAAACAGCCATGCCAAGTCCTGGACTGTAGTAGCTGTCAAACAGACATAAAGATTGAATATTTAATGAATTAGTCTATAACCAAGATCACGTTATACCCATGAGATATGGGTAAGCTTACAATGAAGTCCATTGAAGTAATGTCCATGGACCTGTCATCTGTTAGAGAGGGTGGAGAAGGCCATTTCGCCCTTTCCTGTCTGACTTGGACCTAGCGCAGATCAAGCATTGCGAAATAAAGAAGGGAACATCCTTTGTCAGTTCATTTTTAGTAAAACTATCACTAAATAAAATTATACATTTTTTCTTAGGGTGCCCATGGTTGGGGGATCATGATGTTTCCTTAAGAAGCGAGAACATAGCTAAGGGGATCTATACTTTGTCACAAAAATATACCACCTTTTCTTTTTTTAGAATACCATTCAGAAGGGGCTGTACCAACTTCAATCTTTAATAGCAAGTCCTGGTCTTCAGGATCTGTGGACTGGGATGCCAAAACAGCATTTAGGAAAGAACCCTCAATGGCGGGGGATACAAGGGCTGGATTAGATGAAATAACTTCAATAATTATCTTAACAGGCTCTGATGGAGTAACTTCACAACCAGGTCAATAGGAGTATCAGTAATACTGAGAGATGTGAAACCACAGGATTTGGATTTAGATTTGGACTTAGGTTTAATTTTGGATTTGGGTTTCACCTAAGTATAGGTTCTGGAGTGGGAGATGCAACTATGGCATTGGCCAGAAGGAGTGGAGCTATAACCTGAACAGGGGGAATTACTATGACTAATTCAGAGTCTGTATCTAAAGTGGTTCCCGTTAGGAAATTACAGCTCAGGTTATATGGTAAAACATGGGCAGCCCTCTTTACAAAATTTTACTTAAAGGTGAATCTCAAGAGGTTGCAGTGAGTCCTAGTCTGCCTGTGCACCAAATTTTGGGGTTTGCAATAATAGATAAGTGATTTATGGTCAGTGCGCACAACCACAGGATGCTTAGCCCCCTGCAAGAGGTACCGCTAGTGCATCAATAACTAAGAGATGGCAACCAACTCTATATCATAAATTGCTCATGCGCGCTCTGTAACCCTAAACTTTCTGGAAAGGTAGGCCACATGATGTTTCTTCCCTTCATAATCTTGAAAAAGGCCAACTCCAACTGCAGTTCCAGAGGCACTACAAAACAAAAAAGGCTTACCTACCTCCGCATATTAAATGCTGGTGTAGTGATGAAAACTTTGTTGCATCAGTTGCCAGTTGATATCTGGGATCCAAGTAAACGAGGGGTGTTCTTACCTGCTAGGGGGTGAAGAGGCGCGGCCAATTCTGAATTGTGGGTGAGAATTTCTAAAGAAATGTGACAGAGCCTAGGAAGCTGCACAGTTTCTTCTGCACCACTGGAGTGGGCCAGGAGCAGATGGCCTCAAATTTGGAAAACGCAAAAGCATATCAATCCTTTAATATCTTGTACATCAGATTCTGAATACCATCCTTATAGAACTTGCATTTAGAGGGCTAAGCAACCAATTCAGCTCTTGGGAGTGCAGCCGCCACAGCCACCAAATACTTGACGCTCTTCTATGCATTAGGGAGTAGATTAAGATGTCATCCTCATAGGCAATTGCACAGGAGAACCTGAAATTCCCCAGAGTCATTAATGCTGAGCTCAAACACAGCTGGTGTGTTCGTTAAAACAAATGACATAATCTTAAGCTGGTATATTCTATAATGGGTGTGGATTTCCATAGCCACTCTTAGCCAAACTTGACTCTCAACTTATGAAAAGAGTATACAAAATCAAGCTTAAAGGAAACTTTGGATATAGAGTTTGCCTAGAGAGATTTCCGACTCCAGGGGTAATGGGTATGGATCAGGGACTGTCACAATGTTCAAGTGTATATAATCCTTGCACAATCTCAGAGTACCATCAGGATTATGTGCAAAAACTACTGGAAAAGATACAGGAGAGTAATTCTTATATATCCAACCCCTTCACTACCATATCTTCAATCCAGATCTTTAATGACTGGTCTTCTTGAGCCATGTAGGGATAAAGTGGGAAGTTAATTTTAATCAAGTACACTGGAGAAGAACTATTTTATATTCTGAGTGACTGGTCAGATTGTTGGCCTCATCCACATCAAAAATGATGTCACAAAATTATCCAGATGGATTCCTCCCAATAATATCAGAATTAGGGTGTAGTTAGTTGGATGTGATTGCTGGCTAGTCACCTAGTTCAATATTATTTAATGTTATAAAAACAATAATTGTTTAGGCTTGGCAGATTCTCAGTCCAGCGCTGAATCCAAAATTATGGGTCATTTTATAAATTTCCAGATGAAAGCCGATGTATTTGTATCAAACATCTGCCAATGATTTCACTGACTTATATCCAAGTTTGGCGAAATCTTTTCCGGCTCCAAATGCCATAAAAACAATTGTGGGATTATCCAGTGGAAAGCCAAAGTATCATTATCAATTGTCTATAAATTTGCTGCCTAATTCAGAGTACCAGTGACTTATGCAATATTGCACAGAGCTATATTTAATAAAATTAATTTATATATGACTGACTGGCGACTTTTGCTGAGGATGAGTGTTGGCTTTTGCCCATATTCCCAGCCTTCTAGATTACCAAGAATCTCAGGGGATAAGTCCTTAAGGCGAGGTGAATTGGAAATCGGTTGGCCCAGACTTTAGAGTAACTATGTTTTAGGATTTTGGGATATTCGCCTGGTCATATCCATTGGGGATTGATCCAGATGAATAGTTAAGATCTTGTCAGGTGAAGTTGCCAATGAAATAAGGGCATCTGATAATGATTAACTATCAGGTGTGACAAGTGGGATTGGTCAGGTTTCATTACCAACTAAAGAATGTAAGTAGTAAGTTGTGAGGTGAGTGATGCCACTTGCAACTAGTGAATCGATCAGTTAGTTTTATGACCTGCCTTAATGGGTAATAAGTCCCATTACCTAAGCAGGTCGCTAGCCAAATGTGGTTGGTTCTCTTGGATCAAGAGGAAAACGTTAGGGACACGTTTTCTGACTCTTTCCGTTTAGGTCTCAAGGATGTCCAATTATAAATCCTAGCCAGGATATGAAAGACCATCACCGCTGAGATGAGGATGGGTGATTCAATGGCAACGGCTGCCGTTTTATTAAAGAGGTGTCAACCAAGGGTTAAAAAACTGAATCCCCACTATAAATTCTCTAGAATTCACTTATTTTATAAAAGAAGTTATCATCTGGTATATAGTTTTAAGTAGTAAACTTTATCAGCTTCTAATTGTTCTAATATTTCTCAAAGATATTACTGTGTGCAATAATTTGGGACTCTTAAGGAAAAGATTAAAGATCTGAGTGGGGATCTAGAGAAGAAGGAGAAACAATAGGGGATTGCTGCTGACTGTGTGTTGAATTGGAAAGACTGTCACCAGGGAATCCCAGAGAAGATTGAATTGGACAGAATGAGGGATTGAGTCCCTATATCAAGACATTTCAAGTATTTTGTTTGGGAATACTGGCTGAGCATTGGGATGAGATCTAAGAATTCCACTCAATTAAAGATAATAGTCGTCATACTATTATCAATCATTAATATCAAATACTATACAACGCAGATGGATTGCACAAGAATTAAACCTTTGCATTAATAAGTTCATAGGGGTTATTGGCCGAATAGCAACCAAACCTATAAATTTTTACAAATTGGTGCTCACTACTGGGGTGTAGTTGAGTAGAAGAACCTAAACATGATGTCCTATGAAGATGTTTCTAAATCTGAACGTGAAGTGGATCATGATTATTGGCATTCATCCAGCTCAGAAGTGGAGCTCCAAGTGAAGCAAATTGAAGATACTCATTACCAGGAAAAAGGACTTGCAGCCTAGATATGGAACTATCTAGTTCTGCAAGGAAACCTGTTCCACCTAACGTCTACCTGAGATGAAGAGAATAAGCAGGGAAACTTGGGTTGAAATTGGGTCTGCTTGAAATAGTCCTGAGGAACAGTAGGATCAATTCAGGTTAAAATTGGGTCCGCCTTAAATAATCCTGAGGAGTGAGTGTTTAGATGAGGCATTAGATAAAACAGGAAGCAATCAATTAGGAGAATTGAATTGACTTACCAATGAAGATATGAAGTCAAAACAGGAAATGATTGATCCAAGATAGTGGAGAAAATTATTTAACTTAATAACACTCAACCAATGATCAGAAGTTTCTGGAGACGAGTTTATCAATCTAGGAGAAATTGGATGAAGCTAACGAGGCCAGAACGACCTGTGTAATTAAAGATGGCAATGAATGCCAAGAGTTGTTAATAGGAGAAATAATGATTTGAACAATCGGATGAAACTATTGGCTAATGAGATATGAAGATCCAAGCATCAGTTGCTGAAATATGAGATGAAAAAGGACCTGTTGGAAGAATAATCAGTTGGGATCTAAGGCCCAATATATTCAAGAGTATTACCAGAGTCAGCAAGTGTAGCTTATACGTGAAGAGACAGTGCTGCTGGTTATATAGTGAAGAAGGCTAATATAAATCAGAAGTATTGAGCCTAAGAGAAAATATTTGCAATGTTTCCAGAGGACCTCTGAACCATTTATATGGTTATGTCCTGAGATTTTGGTCAAGTCCTAGAAAAGGACCACTAAACCAAATGGCTGGTTAAATCTTAAGAAGACAAGATTTTGAACCATGATAACTGGTAGGTCAGAGTTACCTAGGACCCAGTTTGGATGAAGAGGAAAAGAAGGACAACTGAACCTTTTTATAGGTTGCAAGTCCCATTACAAAAGAAAAATACAAAAAATATATAAAAGTTATAAAATATTAAAAACTTCATTTAATTGGTCCATGTTTTAATCCTAGAAAGCAATGAGAAATCCTGAAGGCCAAATTGAGGAGATTCCAAGATTTTGGGACTCTCAATGAGATGGGATTACTGGCTGGGGTAACCAAGAGTATCAACATTTTGGTTGATTGAGAGCAACTCGCTGATCTGACGGAAGGCCAGTAAGAGGAGGTGCTTGAATTGTTTGAAAAGTACGGGGAAGTAATTTCTCAGGACAATCATGATTTGGGATGCGCAAGAGATTTAATCCACAAGGTTGACACTGAGGAAAATTTTCCAATAAGGATAAGACCAATTTGACAGTCAAAAGTGGCCAAAGTGGTAGTGAAAGATGAAATCAGCAAACTAGTGAATCATGGGCTTCTAGTTCCATCATAAAGTACCTAGGCGAGTCTGATTCTAATCATGAAGAGAAAGGGATGGCTCCAATTGAGTGGTGAATGATTACCAAAAGCTGAATTAGATTAAGAAGAAGGATTTGTATCCCCTACCAAGAATTGATGATGCACTAGATTGATTGGGAGAAGCAAAGTATTTCTCCGCAATGGATCTAATCTTGGGATATTTAGAAAATTGTTTTTCCAAAAGAAGACCAAGACAAATGCGCAATTATTACCATGCAGGAGCTATACCAACTGAAGAGGATGTCCATGGTCTATGTAATGCGCCTGCAACATTCCAGAGGGCCATGGATGCTATACTGAGCAACTTAAAGTTGTCATGCATTCTGGTATACTTGGACGGTATCAATGTGTTCAATAGGACGTTTACTAATCATTTGCGCCACTTGGAAGAAGTATTGAAGTGACTGTCCATGGCTAACCTGAAGATTAATCCAAGGAAGTTTCACTTCTTCAAAGGAGAGTTGGAATATCTGGGATTTGTGATCAACTCCAGTGGATTGTAGCTGCAAGCCCAGAAGATAGAAGCCATAGAACGGATGGCTGTGCCAAAGAGTGTCTGAGACATCAAGTGTTCCTTGGGATGTTTGGATACTACAGAAGATTTATTCAGGATTTTGCCCAGGTAGCTGAGCCTTATTATATCTATTGAAGAATCCAAAGAAAGGATCCAATGGAATGAAGAAGCGCAGGAATCCTTCTATGAGCTAAGCCAGTACCTAATAGATTCTCCAATTTTGAAAGATCAAAATTTTGATCTAGAGTTTATTATACAAATTAATGCTTTGTTGATGGCAAGTGGCGCCATAATATGTTATGTAGATGAACTTGAGGGACAAACTTCCGGTGTTTTATGTGAGCCAGACACTCTCAGCCACTGAGAGGAACTACACCATAACTGAGCATGAATGCCTTGCAGACATTTATGCTTGTAAGCAGCTTCAGGTGTATATCCATGGAATGTACTTTAAAGTGGTGATGGATCACTCATCGTTGCATTGGATCCACAATCTTAAAGAATCAGAAGGACGACTGGCCCAATGGGCACTTAAGCTACAGGCTTATGATTACGAGATTGTCCACTCAGTGGGGGCTTTTCACCATAATGTGGATGGCTTATCACGGCTACCAATGGTCCAGATGGTATACCCGCAGGTGGATGAGTTATTCCAGAGAATGGTTGATGGAGAAATTAGGAACGAGCCCCAAGAAATTAAGGTGCTTTGATAAGTGTTGGAAAACACTGAGACCATGGATGGACAAGTGTTTAAAGATGATTATTGAGAAGCGTTTATTATTCCAGAAGCCAGCGGAAAGAGAAGCTATCATTCAAGCTGCTCATAAGGTTGTCAGGCATGGAGGCCTGAGAAACTGAATGATCATATTCACCTGTACTACTGGGAGTCAATAAACTATGATGTCACTGACTATCTAGCTTGTTGCGTGGAGTTCCAGCTGCACAAGCCACATTAGAATACAACTGGATACCAACTGGTCCACCCTGGATTTTCCTGGCATATGGTGTCCATTAACATGATGGGACCATTGATGATGAGTACAGGGGGAGTCAAGTACATAATATTTGCTATCGATCATCTTACAAGATGGGTTTAGATGAAGGACCTGGTGAAAGTAGACGCTACCAGCACTGTGAAGTTCATCCAGGATCAAGTAGTATTGCGACAGGGATGTTTTCAGGTCCTGCTTAGCGAAAATGGGACAAACTTCACATCTCATACAATCCTGCGACTGAATGAGATAATGGGGATCAGAGGAGCGTGTCTGTACCCTAATGTCTGGAGAAAAATGGACTGGCAGAACAAGTAAATGGAACGCTGGCTGCAATGATGAGGAAGCTGGTTGCAGGAAAAACTTCTGCGTGGGGAACATACCTGAGTTTGGTGACGTTTGCCTACAATATAAGTCATCTTACAGTGATGGGAAAAATGCCATTTGAGTTGTTATATGAGAGAAAGGCCGCGTTGCTGCCAATTTTATATTCAGTGGGGAACCAACATTGGAAATGAGTGCTAAACAGTACTTGAACTGACTGACAAATATCATGATCAAGATGCAATTTCAAAGATTTGATACTATGTTGAAGAAAAGGATATGAGTGAAATTGATGGATGATAAAAACCAACTGGCCTTAGCAAAATTCGAATAAGCGAAAGAGCTGCCTATTGTGATACACATGTCTATTGGAGAAAGAAATAAACTGGATGCATTATGGTAGGGTCCATTTGAGATTATCGCCAAGATGGTGACTGATGCCTAATCCATTAAGAATCTCTTGGATGGAAGAGTTGTAAATTGAGTCCATTCTAAGTATTTGAAGTAATGGATTGATGAAAAAAATAAAAGAGTTCCCAAAGGATAGATGAAATGTTAAGTTGGTCATGTACTGATGATTAGGTCAAGTCCAAAAAAGGACCTCTGAATCAATCTAAACTTTTTAAGTCCAAAAAAAGGACTTCTGAACCATAGAAAACTGGCAGGTTTAAGTACTTAGGACCCAGTTTAGGGAAAAAAATAAAGAAAAAAGGACCGCTGAACCAAAACAAGGTCAAGTCCCATGAAAAAAAGAAAAATATTGATAAAAGATACTGGGAAAAAAGATTATAAACTGCATAGAAAAAACCAATATATTTTTATAATTTTTATTTTTATTGATTATCCTCAATACGAGGATGATTCTGCCTATGTCGCCTCTTGGGGGAGGGAGCATGGGGTGCAGTAGAAATGAATAGCCTGTTGAAATTGATGAGAGCTTGGATGCTAGAGAGGGCTAGACCTACACAAAACCAAGTTCTTTGAGCTGATGCAGAGCCCTGCGAGAAAGCAACTAGGGGAAGGGAAATTTAAAATTCAGAAGAAGCCAATCGTGAAACCCCAGAGCGGGGAGGGAAGCAACAGTATAGAAAGAGGAAGTCAGAAAATAACCTGAGTAATCCCAATATGGTACTGGAGCTGGATAATTATTCTTGAGCGCCTGATGATGGGCTTTGTCAAGAATACCGGATATATGGGCCAGCAGCAAACAAGGTATGCTTGATGGGGGTTGCCAAATCATGCCACCTACTAAAGCCATCAGCGGAAGATACTGATGGGAAGCGCCATAGAAGAGAGAGTCGTTCAGGGAGAAGATGGCATCCTGAAAGTGATGACTATGGGCTTCTCAGAAGCTGAAGCTGAAGGAATGATGAAACCTGGGAGAGGCTGGAAGCTTTGTGGACCAACTTCGAAGAACTTGGCCAGCAAAGCGAAGAGCATGAGTGGCAATATCCTGATTCAGGATGTTCTCAAGATTGGAGGGATTTAGCGCTAGGGATAAAGCCTCATAGACTTGGGCCCATAGTTCAGAGTAGGGAGTTTGAAATAAATACTGTTACCAACGGTGATCTCAGTAGCCAAGATGGCGGGTTTGTAGTATTGTACAAGTCAGAAGAGGAACTCAGGAAGCAATTCTGACCCAGCAAGAAAGGAGCGATCAATAGCAAAAGACATAATCTCAGGAGCATTCATGATGATGTTCAGTGCATCTGTGAAAGGATCTGAATACAGGAGAGTTATAAAATCCAACTCTGTAATAGATGACAGAGAAAGAATTGGCTGAGAGTAATTTGTGACAATCGCTAATATGGCTTTGGAAGGGTTGGTTACCATTTTCAGTAATTTGATGAAAGGACTAGCTGCTGGAGCCAGAATAAGCGTATGAGTCCTGGAAGGACCATAGAAGAGGTTCCATTGTGCATCCAGACTCATCTTTTGGAAGAGCTAAAGATCTTGATCAGACAAGCTATTTAGTAGCCTTTTGATACCGCAACTCAGAATTCAGCATATGAGCTGGATGAGAGGGGGGATGTCAGACTTATATGGAAGTCGACATTATGCACTCTACAATCTATTAAGCTCCAACTTTGGAGTGATTAATCTCAAAAGTAATGGGTTAAGCTCTTTAATAAAAAGAACTAAGAATGATATAAGCCAAGAGGTTATGAGAGAAAAATAACAAGGGCAAACATAAACAAGCATTCTTAATTGGGCTGCAAAATGAACACCAATGGCAAGAGTCTCCTGTCTAGGACAAGGAGAAAATCAGTAAGTCGAGGACGCTGGACCAAGAATCCTGAATATGACAGTGAATTATATGCCCTGACAGGGGGAAAGAGGATCCCAGGACTAATATAATCATGAGTGAATTGATCAGCCCAGAGCTACAGTAGATCATGGGACTGCGCTCTGAGTAGGCAGTAGTGAGGAGGAAGAGGAAGAAGTCCTCATGCCAAAGGTCATCCCGAGCAGCATTGAGTATTGACTATCATACTCTACTTGAGCCAATGAAGTATTTGACCAAGTGTCCAAAGCAGTGTTCTCATGCCCCAGTCCTTTTCTCACTGGAAATCTAGGCAAGAGGGGGGATGTGTTGGGATTTTTGCCCATATTACCAGCCAGCTAGATTACCAGGAATCGCTAGGGGATAATTCCCTAAGGCGAGGTGAATTGGAAATCAGCTGATCCAGATTTTGGAGTAACTATGTTTGGGGGATTAACGGGATATTCGCCTGGACGTATCCATTGGGGATTGATCCAGATGCATACTTAAGATCTCATTGGGCGGAGTGGCCAACGAAATAAGGGCATCTGATAGTGATTAACTATCAGGTGTACCAATTGGGATCAGTCAGGTTGCATCAACAACTGATTGGGAATAGATAGAAAGTTGCAAGGCGAGTGATGCCGCCTGCAACTAGCAAATCAATTGGTAGGTGAGTGACCTGACTTAATGGGTAACAAGTCCCATTACATAAACAAGTCGCTAGCCAAATATGGTTGGTTCTCTTGGATTAAGAGGAAAACGTTAGGGACACGCTTTCTGACTCTTTCTGTTTAGGTCTCAAGGATGTCCAACGACGGAATCCTAGCCAGGATGATAAATACCATCACTGCTGAGATGAGGATGGGTGATTCAATGGCAACGGCTGCCGTTTCATTGAAGAGGTGTCAACCAAGGGTTAGATGAATAAATATCCACTATAAATTCCCTAGAATTCACTTATAATAAAAAAGAAGTTATCATTTAGTATATAGTTTTAAACTATTAAACTTTTATCAGCTTTCAATTTTTCTATTCTTTCTTAGAGATTCTATATGCTGTGTATGATAATTATGAATTTTAAGAAAAGAGCAAAGATCTGAGCGGGGATATAGAGAAGAAGGAGAAACAATAGGTGATTTCTGCCAGCTGTGTGTCAAATTGGAAGACTGTCACCAAGGAATCTCAGAGAAGATCAGGTTAGACAGAACGAGGGAATGATTCCTTATATCAAGACATCTCAAGTATCTCAAGTGGGAATACTAGCTGAGCATTGGGCTGAGATCTAAGAATTCCACTCAATTAAAGATAATAGTCATAATACTATTATCAATCAATAATATCAAATACTATACAACGCAGATGGATTGCACAAGAACCAAACCTGTGCAGTAATAAGTTTATAGGGGTTAATAGCTGAATAGTAACCAAACCTATAGATTTTTACAATGAGTTAATATAATATTTGGTGACTGGGATGAGCGGAATGGGAGAGCATCACTACCATGAATGACTGCAATTGGTTGAGGTTCTGTCTTGAATGGCCAAGAAGTTTTCATAGGCACAGTAGACTATAGTACAGATATTCATTTTTCCCTCCAAAGAAAGATCTCTCTTTTGACCATCTTATTTTCGTTGTTAGTAGTATGCTAAATTAGAAAAAGATGGGACTGGAAATCCCCAGAGTAGGCGCAGGGTGATGCGCCTGGAGTGGCCTACGCTGCCAGCTCCTATACCTCCTCCCTATGAGGAACTGGCAGGAACCTGCCCAACTGGCAACCAATGATGATGTGTTGACTGGCCATAAGCCCTGCAGGGTGCAGCGCGGGAGTGCCATAGCTTCCAAGGATGGGAGATGGACTCAACAGGGCATGCCCAGATGGGTTGGCAAAGGGCCAGGAGGGTGGGGCAGTGTGGGAGTGCCCTGGCCACCTGGGATGGTGGCAGTACTCTTTAGGGCACACCAAGGACCCCGAGGCTAAGGCGAAGTCGTTGGTCTGCTGTGTTGGTGGTTTGGATGTGGACTTGTAGGGGGTGGTACGCCTATGAAGGCAAAACAGAATGGGTCAACCAGTCTCCATACTTGTTGTCCTGGCACACTAGCGGAGCCCACTGTTTGTAAAAGCGATTTTCTGACAACTGGCATGTATGGAGCGAGGATAAGGGGCAAAATGGGCATATCAGGCACAGTATCTGTAGAAAAGTATTCCAAGGTTGCTGCCACTGCATTGCCTATTGCCAAAGCGGGAAGGAGGGGAATTTCACCTGAGTGCACATTGGAGATAAAAGCTAATGTATTCCTCTCCAAGTCAATACTCACTGACTGGTGGCGCCACCATCCTAACCCAAAATAACTAGGTAAAGCAACTCAGGGTCGCCTCAAAATAGGCAACAAATTCACACTTTTAGACCACAAATTCAGGGGTTTACAAAGGGAGGTGCTTTAAAATAGACCGTGATCCTCTAAGTCTGTGGAACCTGAGGTGACCACAAGGTTCAAAGTTTGAACCATATTAAGGCCAATGAAACTCCCTGTGGCTCCAGTGTCCACCCAGCCAGGTACAGTTACTTTTCCTTGCCTTACTGAAATATAAATGGGGATCAAAAAGTAAGCATAATTAACTTATTCAACTCATCAAGGAAGCAAAGAGTTAAATAGAACTATTAGTCTTGGAATTCCTGCAATACTTGGTGTATTTATTGATGAATTGGGTGGGCATAGTTTCTGCATGAGCATATGACAAAGGTTCAGAGTCTGGATCATCAGGGTCAGTTAAGGGCCATGTAAGGATTCCTACCTGAATCAGAAATTAATGTGTATCAGATTAAGGGAATAAAACCAAATCTGATGAAATAGATGAAACTAAATTTAAGGCTAATCCCCAACTAAATTCAAGACCTCTATATATTGGGGATCAATCCTGACTGATGCAATCAAATATTACTCACCTGAAACCCCCATTAATATTGAGGTTCAAACCTGATCTATGCGGCAATAGAATCATGTTCACCATATGTGACCAGCATGCCTCAGGAACTCTGATTGGTAATAAGTATAGATCTTATCTTGGAACGGTTGGAGATTTGCTGAGAAAAACTCCATGATCTCCCATATAATAATGTTTCTAAGCATATAAAGACTACTCTCTAATTACTAATAACAATTTGGTCTCTTTAAAAATCATTCAGGGACAAAAACATATTTAGGATCTAACACTCAAGGAACTTTATCATGAGGGAAAACATTTTGGCTAAGGAAACTAAAACTTATAATCCAGCACCCAAGAACTTCTGGTCTCCTGGCCTTAAAAATAAAGGACAAGTGGTTTACAGCCCCTTGGTTCTGATAAAACTGGTGCTCCCTGACAGGTATACCCCGAGTTCACAATGGAACTATTATAGCAATTGTAGGAATCCAACTAGTTCTGTGCTCGCTGGTGCTAAACGCTACTGGATTTCACAATAGTATTATTAAATAAAGTTGAAAACACTAATAAAAAGTCGAGTTTTTATGGTTTTATTAATTCAAGCGCGGGAAGAGAAAAATGAACCTCTCAATATCTGGCCCATTCAGTATTTAAACTGTATCAAGGGTTGAGGGAAATTCAATGATAAATTTGGAATAGCTTATACTAGTTCAAATTAGGAAATATGGGAATATAGCCTATTGGAGCTCAGGAAACTTGCTTCACTTTGGATAAATGATGTATGGGGAATTATTTTTGGCCAAGACATACCCATGGGGTAACAATTTAATGAATTTCAGCCAATCCACATTTAATAAGTTTATTGCAAGTTTGAGGACCCCTGCCAAGCCTATTAAAGAGGTGGTCCCCACATAGGTGCTCGAATAGACCTGGTTGTGTCTGAGGGAGTACCATCCAATGGACGCCCCTGGGCCCGCCAATGATTGAGGTAATCTGACTGCTTTATATAATGTTTATTGCCCATAAAGTAATTAAAATCATGTTACCCTGATTTGCGGGGTTCCACAGAGAATTTGGCCAGGGTCTTTTGGCTGATTTAATCATTAGTATTATTTAGTTCATTCATGTTATTATTGTTAACTTGAAAATGTCTGACATTTCCCCATTTTGGCTTATTTCAACCCAAAACATTCTTATTTTGAAGCTGGGAGGGCAAATTCCGATATCACCCCCTCAAGAATGTTGAGGGGGAGAATAGGGCTATAGGAATCAGCCATGTACTCAATTGTTAGTAATCCCTGTAGCCAAGGATTTTATGGAGTACTCATTGCCTCTTTTGTAGTTGATGGTGAGAGGACCCTCCCAAATTGATCCAAGTTTGCCACTTTTAGGATTGATGCAGTTATGGTAATATAATACCATGTTAAACACTTGGAATGTAGGTAGGGAGTTTGGAGATCATCGACAGCCTGTCCTTCTTTAGTCGCCATTTTCACTAAATTGGTTATAGCCTCAATATGAAGTTAGATGATGCGCTGAGCCAATCTTCTCATGACTTTCTCAGGTTCTTCAACTCTAGAGGAAAATACATCTTTAGCTAAGAGAGCAGGTATTCCAGGTTTCTGATCATACAAGACTTAAAATGGGGACATTTCAAAATCCAGTGATAACTAATACGGTAGGCCATAAGGGCACTGGGTAAGAATTGATCCCAGTGAAGTGGATCAGAGGAGGCCATTTTTCATAGGATCGAGACCAAGGTTCCATTTGCTCTCTCCAATGTCACTTTGGTAGATGGATTGTATGGAGCCAAGAAAAGTTGTTGGGCTCCCATGGAGGTATCCAGAATTTTGACTACTCTGGAGGTGTTCTTCCTATTATTGCACAGTATTACTTGAAGACAGTCATGTTGAGAGAAAATGTTCCGATGTAAAAATATGGCTGTGGCCTTTCCATATGGGAAGGGAGAGTCAAAACTTCAACTCACTTAGTAAAGTGGTCAATGGCTACTAGGATAAATTTATTCCACCAATAGTCTGTGAAAGGGGACCTACTACGTCTAGGATGATGGTGTGGAACGGTTGTTGGCAGGCAGTTGGTTGATATTGGTATCTAGTTTTGAAATTAGATTGCTTCTTACACGTGAGGCAGGCATCCAAGACTTTGACAATGGACTTCATAATCCCTTCCCAATAGTAACAATCCTTGATACACTCATAGGTTTTCTTTTCTCCTCCATGCCCTAGGGTGGAGTAAGCTTCCAGGATAACAGGTACACGTTCTGAGAGCCAAGGTAAGGCAGCCATTTTGCCCCACCTGCTTATGCAACATCCCATTCTCCACTTTAAAGTTGTTGGAGTGCCAGGCTAGAAATCTTCTGGACAGGATCATCCTCATCCTCTCATTCATTTGGGGTCATTAAGAGGTCATGTAACCTCGTCGCCTCACTATTATCTGATTGAAGGTCTGGCGTCCGAGTCAACCCATCAACATTCATGTGATGAGTCCCAGCATGGTGTTCAATCTTCATGTCATAATTCTGGAGCTTTAGAGCCCAGTAAGCTAACCGACCAGTAGGATCCTTCATATTATGTAACCACTTCAACGAAACGTGGTCAGTAACTACAGTGAAGGTGGTCTCATATAAGAAAGGGTGGTAGTGCTTAACAGCTAACAAAGCGGCAAGGCACCCCTTCTCTGTAACGCTGTATTTGCGTTCCGCCTGAAAGCATCTTACTGAAAATAGGATACAGGATGATCTGCATCAATTTCATCTAATTGGGCTAAGTTGGCCCCAACGGCGTAGTCTGAGGAATCAGTAAACAAGATATAGGGTTTACTATAATCTGGGTGCCGCAGAATAGGGCGTTGTTGCAGCAGTTGCTTCAGCGTCTCAAAAGCGGCCTTCTGTTCATCACCCCACTGAAAAGGAGTATTTTTGGTTAGATGGCGGATAAGGGGCTTGCTGAGTTGGGCGAACTTAGGTATGAGTTGATGGTATTACCCCATCATCCCTAAAAAACCTGTATTTCGTAGATTTCTAGGGGAGGCATTTTTGAGATTGCTTTGACCTTGTCATGTATAGGTTGAATTCCTTCTTAGGAAATGGAGTGGCCGAGGTAATCCAATTTTCTTTGGAAGAAGGTGCACTTCAGAGTTCCAATTTAATATTAGACTTTAGTAACCATTAGTACTTCTCCTTCAGGTGATTAAGGCATGCGTTGAAGGCTTTTAGAACATCGTGATGTCATCAAGATAGATGATGACACAAGCTAACTTTAGGTCATGCAAAATTTGTTCCATTGCACGCTATAAAGATGCAGGTGCACTGCACAACCCTTGTACTTGTGTGGGTTGGAAGAAACCCTCACTACAAATAAGAGCGCATTTCTACTGATACTGAGGAGAAAGGTCCATTTGCCAATAGTTAGTAGCCAAGTCCATTGAAGAGAAGAAGTTGTATCCAGAGAGTTGTGCTAGGGCGTCATCAATGTGGGGGATATGATAACTATCCTTTTTTGTAAGGTTATTTAAGCTGTGGTAGGTCATGACTATCCAATGAGATCCATTTTCTTTTTAATTTACCAAAATGTTGGAAGACCAAGGGCTTTGTGATAAAACTAATAACCTAGCGTCTAGTAACTGCTGGAGCTAAGTCCTCATTTGCTGTTTGTCCACCTTTGACTTGCGATAGGGTTTGGACCTAATAGGACAGGCATCACCCACATTGATGGAGTAGCTACAGCTCCTCATATGTCCATAGTCAGTATCTGACTTCGAAAATATGTCGCTATAGTCGTCTAATAAATTATGAACTTTTTCCAGCTCATCTGGGGTCAACTAATCCGAGATATGGACGTTGGATAAGGTACATACCAGGTTATCCATTGGCAAACACAAATCTGTCATCAAGCCAATGCATTGAATACGTTTAATGTCCTTCACTGAGATTAAAAAGCCTCTGCCAATCTCCTGGTGTTTTCTTGTGATCATGTCCTTGCCGGTGAGGTTCCCAGCAGAATAGTATTAGGCCTCTGGTAGGCAGTGTCTAGTATATCAGGTAATACCTGAGGCTCCAAGGGGCTAACGACCTCAAGACTTATGAGGTGCAACAAGCAGTGGTGTGGGATTTGGAGAGTGATTTTTGTGTCCACCACTCATTTTTCTCCAGACTTAATCAAGACTTTATCTGCAGCATAGAAAGGGATTCCGTAAATAGCATCCACTGAATTGGGCAATTTTTTGGCGTTGCGCCCAGAGGTGGAATAATGCAAAGACATAGTGGAAAAGGAATATTCAACCAGGGAAGAGTATTCGTGCTTGCTGGGTTCTTTATTAAATAAGACTCAAGGGACTTCATAATTGAGCAATGATAGGAAAACTAGCTTCATGTTAATTATTCCCTCGTACTCAATCATAAACTGGATATCTATGAGCATATCATAGGCGTTGTTGTCCAAGGCCACTGCAGGGGCCAATAAGATACGCTTCCCAATTCGGATGGGAAGTGAAGAGTATGCCCCAATGGAACAGGTGTTGTTTGGGCCAGATAGTACCATATTCTGGATTGTACTCAAAGTCAGGCGCCAGCTTTTTCTTCTTGATGAGCTTGGTGAAAATTATGTTAACTGGGAATCCAGTATCTAGAAAGGCCATTAACCAGACTTTTTGAATGACCACTTCAACCTTGGTGAGTGTTCCTCCAAAGTTAGGTGACAGAGCTAAGAGCTCCTTGAGTCGGAAAGTGGAGGTTAATTTGCGTACAGTTTCAGGGTATTTATCAAGGAGGGAATTCATGGTATGGACCCTCTGAAGAGATCGAATTAAGACAGCTAAGAACCTATCACCATCGCTGCCAGTTAAAATAACTTTTGGGCACCCTAAAATTTGGCTGAGGTACGTTTACTCAGGTATGATGCTTTTTTCTACTCCTTCAGAATTCAATTGACCAGGGACCTCCACTTCCGCGGGAGCTCCCAATAAATAGTAGCCAACATCATTGTAACCCCTCAGATTTATCCCCAAGGGTATTCCCAACCACTGGCAAGATCGCAATTGAGGTAGGTGAGATGGCCATGTGAGGTTGGGTAGCTATCTTCTGACCATTTGTGTTTTCAGCAAGCCCTTTATTGTTGCAGGGGTTACCCTTAGGGCATGTAACTACTAACTTGGCTGGAGGGTAAAGCACAGCGGTTTTAGTAAGCTTATGTGGAAGTATAGTATTAACTACTTTAAGGGCTTCAATTTACATGAGGATGTGATATTACTTTTAGGTCGTACTGAGGAAGCAGTTTTTGCAGGGAGGATAGGCACAGATGGCCTCACTCCCAACTGTTCACCTGCAGAAGCTCCTTAATTTTTAGAGCTGAAGGTTTCACCTTAGCTTCTTCTGTGGGTGCACATGAATGAAAATTGGCAACGTCTAACAGAGCTTTTATTATATTGTGGATGTTTTTGAAGAGGTGTTACACTGAGATGATATGCCTGGCTATAGAGAGTTGAATGGCTAGCCCAGTTAATATGGCTGCGATAGCATCATCAAGGGTTAGCATGTTAGACGTTGACAACCTTTGTGCAGCGAGGTAAAATTGCTCAGCAAGTGCAACAGTCAGTTCTCCTTCATACATGATAAGGCGCATAAAGTCCTGTTTTTCCCTGTGTAGACTCTGCTTTGATCCAAATTCAGCCAAAAGAGCCTACTTCACCTTTGACCAGGTATGCAGATTGTCCATGTAAGGAACTATTATCTATTGTGCTAGGTGTCTTAAGCAATGAAGGATATATTAAAATTTTGCTTATTCGTTACGCCATGCATGGCGGCTTCATAAACATACAAAAAAGCAATGCTCCCTTCACCTAGGGTGTATTTGTCTTTAAAAGTGGGTTTTAATGGGCGATGCTCAAGCTCTTTGAGATGGGATAAAGCGCTTGTGAGTTGCTTTTCCAGGGAAAATATTAATTCAGTTGGAAGGGGAAGCGTTAGAGGGTTACTCACTATGAAAGCCTCCAATTTTGGATTTCTTTGGTTTTGGGTGTACAGGGTGTCCCCTGTAGCGAGCACCACTTTGTATAAATCCAGCTAGTTCTGTGCTCGCTGGTGCCAAACGTCACTGGATTCCACAATGGTATTATTAATATATAGTTGAAAACGTTAATAAATTAAAAAAGTTGAGTTTTATGGTTTATATTAGTGCAAGTGTAGAAGAGAAAAAATGAACCATCTCAATATCTGACCATTCAGTATTTAAAATGTGTTGAGGGTTGAATAAAAGTCAATGATAAATTTGGAATAGCTTAGTTTATTCCAAATTAGAAAATACTGGAATATAGCCTATCAAAGTTTGGAAAACTCGCTACACTTTAGCTGAACAATGTATGGGGAATTATTGTTGGCCAAGATGTACCTGTGAGTTAACGATTTGATAAATTTCAGCTAATCACCATTTGATAAATTTATTGCAACTTTGGGGGAGCCCTGCCAAGCCTATAAAAGGGGGTGGTCCCCGCGTAGGTGCTTGAATGGACCTGGTTGTAGCTGGGGGTGTACCATCTGATGGATACCCCAGGGTCCGCCATGTGGTTGGAGTAATATGACTGCTTGATCTCATGTTTATTGCCAATAAAGTAATTAATTCATGTTACCCTGATTTGTAGAGTCACACCAAAGATCAGCCAGGATCTTTTGGCTGATATAATCGCAAGTATTAATAAAATTCATTCATATTAATATCACTAACTTGCAAATGTCCGACATTTTTCCTTTTTGGTTGATTTTGACTCAAAGCATTCTTATTTTGAAGCTGAAAGGGCAAATGTATGATAGCAGTTAACTAGATGATTCAGCTTCAGATCCCTCTTTGGATCATGAACGCCTTAGACTTTTGGAAATTTACCCTCTATAATACATGAGTTGGAGCAAAGAATTCTTAAATTGAGCAACACCAACTTGAACTTTGAGATGTGACTAATGAGCTAAAAAAATTTGGTAATTAATTACAATTGTCACCACGAAATTGGCTCTTTGGGCCGCCAATGATTAGATATACTCAATAATTGAAGATATCAATGACTTGCAAAGCCAAGTGGACGCTCTCCATTTAAAAAAATAAAGAGCAATAGCAGTTGCTCTATAGGGAAAATGTACCCCAGTGTCAATTCACGTTGTTTAGCTTTTAACCCTCAGTGGCACATTCAAACCGTCATTTTAAGAGAAGTGCGCCTCAGGTAAAATGAAGCATCTTCCCTTTCCTATTTTGTTATGAAAGTGCTATGGAAGAAGCCACTGACACACAATGGCTCAAACACCTAACCAACTTCTTAGTCGCTTGGCTCAAGACATTATGGTACCTCATCTAATGCATTACCATACTTGGAAAGAGGCCAAGACTGCCTTGCTTTGGGAATTTGGGAGCGACCTAACTTTATTTAACCAAAGAACAAACCTTTAAGGAATAGGCCTTAATTGGGGAGAGGCCATCAATGAGTTCGCCCACCATTTTTACCTTGGTGCTCAAATGTTGGTCACAGGGAATCAGTTTACATTGGAAGACATAATCACTGCCTCATTTTTGGCGTCTTAAAATAAGCCTTATATTTTACTCTATCCTAAAGCAGTAAAGTCTAACTTAACGTCCCTCCTCCATATCAAAGAGGACATTCTGGAGATTCCTGCTGAACTACACAAACCCCCAGGTCTCCTTGGTTTAACAGTAAAAGTCATGGCCCCAAATGTTAGCGGTTACATCCCCCAATTTGCCTATCCCTGAACTATTCTGAGCTTTAGCAAAAAACAACCATATTGTAAACTTTTGTTACATTCATCAAAAAAAATGTCAAAAGATTAGTTATTATAGGGCAGGAGGCTCCCTATGCTGATGACAATAAAGTGCCTCAGGACCCTTGTACTATCTCTAGTTCAAAGTCCAGCACCTCAGGATGTTTTGTGTTAGGTGCGCCTGCAGAAATTGACATACCTCTTTTTATCCACGGAAGTAAAGAATTTCAGCTTTCTTATTTTATATTGGACAGTTACCCAAACAAATTTTGGAGGTCATTTCCTCTATGGAAAGCTAAGCGTTGGTAGATAAAACCTTCAAAAGCATTGAACAGCCCCAGCTTGGCCACAGCAAAATCCTCCGATTGCTTTGCTAAAAATACCCAACGAAACTTTACTTGCTGTTAATTCCCAGTTTGACTCATTGGTGGTTCAAGAAGAGGTAATCATTCACAAGGTTAAAGTCCTGGCAATAGTTGATACTGGTTCACCGGTTAACAATATATTTCCTGACTTATCCAGAAAATAAAAATGGCTCCAGACTTGATTCATGAAGTTGAATATGGGGTGGCGGGTAATCAGTCAACTAAGACAATTGGGGCGTATTCTTCGTTACCTTTGAACAGGAAAATTTTTAATTACTGCATGTCACAAAATTGACCACGGGCTCCACTAGTGTGCCAGGCCAACCAGTATGGAGACTGGTTGGCCCTTTGCCATTTCGCCTTCATAGGTGTACCAACCCCTTAAGAGTCTGCGTCCAATTCACCAACACACCAGACCAACGACTTCACCTTAGCCCCAAGGTTTGTGGTGTGCCCTGGCGAGTCCTGCCCCCATCCTGGGTGGCCAAGACACTCCCACGCTGCACCCTGCAGGGTTGATGGCCAGTCAGCAACATTGTTGGTGGTCAGTTGGCCAGGTTCCCACCTATTCCTCCTAAGGCTGAGGTATTGGAGCTGGCAGCACCGGCCACTCCAGGCGTGTCACCTTGCGCCAACGTCAGGGATCTACAGTGCCATTTTATAATAACCTAGCTGACAAACAACTAACGATTAAAATAAAATAAGCAAGAGAGATGTTTATTTGGAGGGAAGAATGACTATTTATACCTAGACTACTGCGCCTCTGAAACCCTTAAAGTTCCAGGCCAAAACTCTGTTAAATGATCATTCATTTGTTGCAGCGATTCCAATCTAATCCACTTATCTGATCACCAAAAATTAAAATTAAATCAATTCACCCTCAGCACAAGCTGACAGTTTGATCATATATAAGTTAATAATCAAATTATAACTTTGTTTATCTTTAGCATGAGTTGCCAATGCTCCAAATTAGACAGCAGAACCATATTCAGAAAAGTGGTAATGGATTCATTGGATTACACTGAAAATTCCTACAAAAACCAACATATAGTAAATTGGTGGCAAATGCAGATTCCGCTAAAACTAAATTAAATTAGTAATAAAATTTAACCGAGGTAAGCTGACTAGGGTACTGACATTATCAAAACTCAAAAGCTAACAAATAAATCTTTACCAAACAAAAAGATCAAACTGCCCAAAATGAGAGGATGACTCACAAAATGTGAATAAAACCAATTGGGTGAGACAGAGGGAACCTCTTATCTCATCATGGCAGAAAGGGAGGGGAGATCAGAGGGCTCATCCTCAGCCTCTGATTCACCCCAAAGCAGGGCACAGGCTACAGTGGAGAGCAGGGGTTTCAGGGCGTCAGCAGGATGTGGAGATAAATTTCTGATAATCAGGGTAGCAGGAAGACAGTGGTTGAATAAAAGAGATCCAACGTAATAGGCCAAAGCTGCTTCAGCTTTCATGCGTGCATCAGGGAGCTTTACAAATGTGGCAATATTGGTGCATGTAATTTTGGATTTGGGATTCTGCACTACCACTGTCAAGTGCTGGATGGTGTCATTGGCAGCTTTGTGAGAATCGGACACCATCTGCTTTTGGAGCTTATTGATGGTGGAGAGGATAATGGTAGGAGGGATTCCTCCTGCGAGCATCGCCACTGATTTAGTGGCAGCTTTTTGGAGAGGACGACAATCTGGTTTAGCCATTGCTTATACACCCAGCTGGTGGTTGCCGCAGAATGTTTTGGCGTTTTTCTGGGGGGCATATAAGCAATGTGGTTGTGTAGCGTTGTGGTCAATAAACACAAACCGCTCAAGTTGAATAGTGCAATCTTCAATATATTCATGGACTAATCAATTTCAGCCAATAGATCCAAAGGATTTTGGGTGTACTGAACTTGGGAATTAGCATATTCCTGAGATTTGGTTGGTTTATCAGAGGATGCATGTGAGTGAAATGGGGTCCAATCCTGTGCTTGATTGGAAGAAGCATTTGTGGCACTGGGGCAAGTAGGATGCAGATTGGTGGCTGCAAGTGCAGCTGTAGCAATAGGCTTTGGGGGAGGGGGAGGTAGGATTGTACCCCATACTGAAGCTGGCTCAGGGTGGGTAATGAATTGGAAGCCGGCGGATGAAAGTTGAAGCTGTTGGAAGTTGCTAAGGGTGGGAATTTATGTTTCATGTGGTCCAACTCAAAACAGGATGGACAAATTGTTCGCCCACCATTGACACAGGACCAGAACGGATGGTCAGGGGCAGAGGGGATGATGGTGCGAGGGGGAATTGGCAAGGCATTTTTATTAGATTCAGGCATGATTGCGGCATATTCCTGAGGCTCAGCGAGGCGTGTGGCCCCATTTGGGACCACAAATTGCATAATGGAGTTGGAGTCATAGGCTGCCAAACCTTCCATCAGCTTCTGGTGGAGCACCTGAGGAGGAAGATTGGTGTGAAAACCAGCGAACTGAACCACCAAAGTGGTATTTTCTGGGAGCCAGGTCCAAATTGTGGGGAGAGGGGTACCCTGGAAAATCAGGGGCATGTTGCCGCAGTGGTGGTGTTGGCTTCACTGGTGAAGATGAGATCAAAATACCCTTTATAGGGGCAGAAGTCAATAAAACTGGCGGGATCCATAACTGCCTGAGACATTTTGATAATGGCTTGGTCATGGTAAGGGAAAAGTTTCCCATAATTAACCCTAAGGCTGAAATGGATGTTGCTCCAGGGGTGTACCTGGGGGAAACGAGGCAATGATTGGGCATGAGTGAGGTGGGCGTCAAGATCCTTGAAAGGAATGAATTGTCTCAGGGGTTTGGTATGACTGGGAAAGCCAGTATGAGCGCGTTTTCCTTTTGGATGGAAAATGTCAGGGGAGTTTTGCCGCTGCCCCACACTGGAGCAGCTGGTGAGGATTCCGAGGACATTGGAGAAAAACTATGGTGGGTGATCAAGATTTACTTTTTTCCATAAGATTTTGCTCAGAAAGTTATGCTGAGTGGAAAGAGAGAGTTGAATTGATAATATTATAACATTAAATAAAATTGAACTAGGTGATTAGCCAGCAATCACGTCCAACTAACTGACACCCCTAATACCGATACTATTAGAATGATCCATCTAGTTAGGTTCTTGACACTGCCCCCACTATTGCACTAGAAAAAAATAATTATGAGCTGCTTATTGGAGTCCAATTGATGCGGGGGTTCAACTACATTATCAACCATAAAGAAAAGTACCTTTCAATATTAGGGTATCAGATCCCATTGATATTTAAACTCCTGGTCAAGAGTAAATGGAGCCCCAAAAAACGAACATGCCTCCTCAAATATCTGACCTCCTTATGTAAATTAAATAAAAAGCCTTAGGAAAAATAAAATTAAGTTACTCCCCAAGACTGTGGATGCTGAAGATGGGATCCCTCTATATGCCCCTCATCCTATTACAATACCCTCTGGCCCACAAGTTATTGTGGATATGGGGATCAAGATACTCACCCCTTCTATTCAAGATTTGGATCTAAGTGAACGCCTGAACCCTAAAAAAAGCGTTGACCTTCCATGGGATTTTGAATCCTGTCTATGGGAAATCTATCTCTTTTTTATTAGGAAACCTAACAATAAAACTCTCCAAGTCCCTCAGTATGCCATTATCACTTATGTGAAATGATGTCCAATTGAAAAAATATTGCTGACGTGAGTTGTTTTGGCTCCTTACACGATTTAGGGTTCAATCCCCTACCCACAATAGTTCTGGTCAAAAGTAAAATTTGAGAGAATCTTACCTCTAATGAACGCCAGAATGATGAAGACCTCCTTGAGGTGTATTGCGATATTTGTTACCTTGGACCAAGTAACTGCATAAAGATATCAAGGGTAATTCACCAAATTGAGACTGAAGCTCACCCTCCATTTAAATATTGGCCATACAGAAAATCTAAAGTTGAGGAAGCTCAAGTAACCCTAGAGCTAAAACACCTGTTGGAAGCAGGGTTACTTGTGCCTTCTAAAAGCCAGTGGGCTTCCCTGCTCTTACTAATCCAGAAGAAGGATGGTGACCAAAATGTTGTTATGGTTATCGATGACTCAATTATATTACACAAAAGGATAGCTATCTATTGCCACGTATAGAAAATTATTTATGCTTAGCGTTGGGTTCCCACTATTTTCAGCTATGGATCTCACCAGTGGGTACTGGAAAATCGACTTGTCACCTGAATATTGTGAGAAATGCGCCCTCATTTCAAGAAAAGGACTATTTGATCCCAATTAATTTCTGCAGGGGCAATGCAACGCCCCCGCCACCATCCAACACGCCCTGGATGGACTCTTAAGTGATTTGAAGCTCTTTTGTGCACTAGTTTATTTTGACAATATTTCCAATTTTTTGAGAACTTTCACTGAGAACATAGCCCATCTAAGACAAGTTTTTAGCAGTTACTGCAAGCTTCACTAAAACGAAAGCTATCAAAATGCTCCTTCTACAGAGAGATATGGGTTTTTTGGGCCATAAGGTAGGAAAAGCCAGAATATCCCCAATGGATGACAAGGTCCTGGCCATTTCCAAGATGTTCCTTAAGTCCCTACGTGATGTACAGTTTCTTGGGGATGGTTGGATATTATCGCAGTTTATTCCACACTTTGCAGACACAATAAGCCTCTAGTATATTTATTGAAGAAGGGTATACCCTTACAATGGAATGAAGAGCAACAATATGCCTTTGACTTATTACACGTATCTCTCTCCCAATTGCCAGTACTTATACATCTCAATTTCAATAAACCCTTTCTACCTTTTACTGACACTAGCAATATAGCTATTGGAGCTATACTATCTCAGCACAATGAAAACTTAGTGGATCATCTAATCACTACTATAGCAAAACCTTAACCAGAGCCAAATGCAACTATAGCATCACGAAATGCAAGTGCTTGGTGGTACTACTGGTTATTAAGCATTTTTGAACCTATTTATATGGGAATCATTTTACTTTAACTACTGACCATGCTTCTTTGTTATGGCTGCAACAAATGAAGGATCCTGATGGGAGGTTAGCCCAATGGGCGTTAAAACTTCAATATACGATTTTCTATTATTCATTGACTGGTGCCCATCCACCAAAATGCAGATTGCTTATCCAGGCTCCCCATATTAACTCTAACTGACCCAAGGAGGATTGACTTTATGACATCTTAACTCAATCGTATTTATGAAAATGAAAAAATCCTCAACCCTTCAAAAATAATTGGCAAAAAATTGGCGAATCTCCAAGTTAAAAACGGTAAAATTTACAAACTTGTATATGAAAAAAGATTACCCTATATACAACCTTTGGCTCAAAGTGAAATCATATTGGAGGGACATCTGCAAATCAGCCATGGGGGAATTTAGAAAACTTACCAGTGGCTCAAGACTCAACGTATTGGGAAGGAATGCTTGTCTCAATCCAAGATGTATTATAGTCCTGCCTGAAATGTAAAGTCAAGACAGATTTAATCCCCAACATCAACATCCAGTGGTTCTACCCTGTGAACCATCCAATACTATTAGTATTGATGCTGTGGGACCCCTCCCTTGAGCCTCTAATGGTCATTGGTTCCTCCTACTAGAAGTGGATCATTTAACTAAGTGAGTCAAAGCTGTATCTCTACCCTTCGCTTTGGCAAAAGCTACAGCCAAGTTTATATGATTAGATTATCACCCAGCATGGGTGCCCTAACATACTCTCTCCAATAACAGTCAAAATTATTGATTGTCGCTGGCGAATGATTTAGCTGAACTGATGGTATCCACTCAAGTATTTTCCACTCCCTACCATCCTGCAACCAATGGAATGGTAGAGCGTTCAAATGGTACTCTAACTGAAACTCTCTAATAATGCCATGACCAACCCACTTCATTGGCCCCAATATTTGCCTAGTGAAATTCTGGCCTATAGAATAAGCTATCATCAAATAATGAAAATTTCTCCCTTTCAAGCGTTGTATGGAAGAAATCCACAGATGCCTTCTAAAGTGCAGGCCATTCTAGATCAAGGTTCCCCTGAAGCCCCCAAAGTTATTATGCAAAGTATCACCAATGATATCATCTGACTTCAGGCTTTGGCTTTTGAGAATTTATCTGCTACCACTAATAGATAAACCAATCAATTTAATGGCAAGCATGGACCTCTGTACACCTCCCAACTGGGTGATCCAGTCCTTTTCTACCATCATTGGCCTGGAGGTCGAAACACCAAATTAGGAACCAACTGGTTGGGGTCCTACAAAGTTATTTATAAGCAAGGTAATGAACACTTAATTGTGGAGGTTGGCCAGGGAATCGTGTTAAATCACGCGAACAGTTGATTTTTCACCTGTTTTCCCCCTGCGCCAAGATATAGAGTAGGGCGTTGTTGGGATTCCTACCCTAATCAGGGGTTTATGTAAGTTGGAGGAAGAGAATTGAACCCAATCCAACGAAAATGATGAAACTATCATTGGGGATAATCCCTGACTAATTATAGACCTCTCAATATTGGGATCAACCCCAACTAACGTAATTAAATATTATTCACCTGAAACCCCTAATATCAGGGTTCAAACCCAATCTATGTGGCGATCAAATCCTGTTTGACATATGTGACCAACGTGCCATAGAATCACTGATTGATAATGAATATTAATCTTAGCTCAAATGCTTGGAGATTTACTAAGAAAAACTCCCTGATCTCCCATATAATGATGTTTCTAAAAGAAAAAGACTACTCTCTTTTTGCCATTACAAACTGGCCTACCTCTAAAAATCATTTAGGGACGAAAACTTAGTTAAGATTTACCACTTAAAAACTTTTTCCTGAGTGAAGATTTTTTGGCTAATGAAAATAAGACTTATAATCCAGCACCCAGGAACTTTGGGTCTCTTTTTTTAGCACTAGTGGTGCCCAACCCAAAAGGGGGAGCCGCCATGAATTTTATTTGCAAATGGGCCAAACAAAAGGGTTATCAGAAATAAAAAATTCCTAATATGGCACCTCAGCTAACAGCCTAGGAAGCTATATCAGAAGGGGAGGAAGCTTTGGGAAACTTTTTTCTGGCGCCCACTTTAGTTGGTGAACCATGGCGGACAGCATTGAGGTGGGAGCATCAGAGACATGGGGCGTATGGAGGTATAGTTGTGGGTTTTCTTAGTTTATGAGGCCAGCGGTGTCCATTGCCTCAACTTATTGAGCAAGTTGATGCTCAGCGAAAGTGATGAGAGCTGGCACACAAGTGAAAGGTTTGATGTGCTGGTGGGTTTCAGGATAATCATGGTTAAAAAGAGAAGCTTTTGCTGCATCATTGAAAGTGTGGCCCACACCAAAAGCGAGCTCCTCAATAGCATATTTTGCATCTTTCTCTAAATCATGAGGAGAAATTGGGGATAGGAATACCCTCAACAAGGGCTCCATCTCCCCATGGAGTTGCTGGCGGAGTAGGGTGTTGTCAGAAGCAGCAGTGGCTTTAACTGCCTTTTGACTTATATTTTTATAAATGGGATAGCCATTTTTAGGATGAAAACGGCGGGGGTGCAATTTAGAAGGATTGACGAAAAACTCCTCCAATGCGAAATCCAGTTTAATATTATACAACTGGTCATTTATATCAATCCAATTGAGACAATCAAAAGGATTTGACTCAGCTAATGCTGGTCCAGCCACTGGAGTTGGCAAGTTGGCCACACCTGATTGGCCATGAACTGTCGACCATGGCAGCTCAGCTGAAACTTTTTTAGTTCTCAGCTCAGATTGTCATAATTTGACCAAATTTTTATAAGTTTTAAAATTTTGATTGGCTACGGCTTTTGAAGCCACCCTAGAATTTGCTGAGGTTGGGGCAGGAGAATTAAGCCTCACTCAAAAATTTGGGCATGGCAGCAGCTGAGCCAATGCCAGAGGGGTGTGTGGTGAAAGCATCGGAGGCAGAAGCCATAGGGCACTTGTGCTTCAAGTGATCAAGCTTGAAGCACAAGGGAAAATGGCACAGCTGTTCTTAACATGCTCCCAGAATGGGTGATCAGGGGCAGATCTGATCACTGTGTGAGGGGGAATTGCAAGATGGGTGTTATGATGGAATGGGAAGATCATTGCAAAGGCTTGTGGTCCTGCCAAATGATTCATTCCATTCAGAACCATGAATTGCAGCACAGGGTCTGCACTGAAAATTGCCAAACCCTCCATGAGCTAATGGCAGAGGCATTCAGGGGAAAGGTGGGAGGGCAACCCGGTGAACTGGACCACCAAAGTGGCCTCATCTGGGAGCCAGGTGTCAAGGGTAGGAAGAGGAAAATTTTTAAATATTAATGGCAGCTTAGATGCTGCCATTGCATCAGCTTCAGAATGGAAGCCGAGATCAAAATACCCCTTAAAGGGGGAAAATTGATAAAGTCAGTGGGTTTATACACCGCTGTGGCCATCTTGATGATGGCTGCGCTTGCATATGAGAAAAGATTAAGATAATTGAACTGGAGGCTGAAATGAAAATTGCTCCATAGGAGCACCAAAGGGCTCCAGAGCACCGCTTGGGAGCTTGTGAGGTGATGGGCCAAGTCCTGAGGGTGGACATAACGCCCAGTAGCGTTGGGAGGGCTAGACAGAGCCAGCCCGGGCATGCTTTGGTGGAAGTTAAACACACCAGCAGGTGGTGCACCACCAGCCCCACGCCAGGGCAGCGGGCGTCAAAATCATCAACATTATTAACTTTGCTCATTCAAATGGTCATGTTTTGTATTTTTTTAAGATCCTAATTTGGCTTCAATTATAGCTATTGAAGAGAAAGAAAGATAGGGTAAGAAGTTTGGGTCTCCTGTCATTAAAAATAAAGGACAAGCGATTTACAAATTCTTTGTCCCAACAGGCCATATGTTTGAAAGCATTTATAAACTGAATCCACGACATTCTCTTCCACCTGATTGACAAGTGAGATGTGAAAGGAACTAATAGCTGGAGCTGCAGGGTTTATGGGAATCTACACCATCTATAAAGGGGCGTTTGAAATGTCAGTGTGGGGGAGTTTCCTCAGAGCGAGACTGGTCAAAATGGACCATTATAGCTCCTTCAGGCTCCTGAGATGGGGTGAGTAAGCATCAGAGCGATATCAAAATATAATATAGTGAGGGATAATTCATATGCTTATATTCCTTGACATTATTTGAGCGGATAGGATCACATGGTGTCATAGTTAATAGCGCGGGGTCATCCCCTCCACACAGAATCTAGTACAGTAACCATTGGCTTCATTTTGTTGTCAGATATCAGTATCTGTCTGCGTCCTAACGTGAGGTAATCAGAAAGTATTAAACTCAATGGGCTTATAGCTAAATGATAGAGGCAAAGGGGTATTGTTTAGTTAGTAAAGCTGTTAAGACCCACTTCATGATGTTAACAGTAGTCTTCCGTGGGCAACAGCTAAAAAGCTTTTATAAAAGAGTTATTAGAGACTTGATTTGGTGAGAGATCATTTAAGGTC
This sequence comes from Massospora cicadina, assembly GCA_022478985.1. Classification (NCBI taxonomy): domain Eukaryota; kingdom Fungi; phylum Entomophthoromycota; class Entomophthoromycetes; order Entomophthorales; family Entomophthoraceae; genus Massospora; species Massospora cicadina. The sequence goes on along the minus strand of JAKSZP010010912.1, from coordinate 31,449 downwards.
AGGAAAACCTTGAACAACTTCACCTCCGTACTATTTTCTTGTTGAGTTATAACGTTAGGAACTCAGCGCTCTAAGGAAAGACCTGACTTTCATTGTGATTACGTCAAGACCCACAAGAGCAGTTAAGGTCCATGAGGCACCACTGATTTCAAGGGACTTTTAGTGGGCATGTTTTAGGCGTTGTAGGAGAAGCTCTAACTCGTGTAACTGTTGCCTATATGCTGTTTACCTTATTAAAATCACTTAACTTGAAAGTTTTTCAATAATAGAATTTATCAACTTAAGGGAAACTAAACAAAAAAATAACTCAACACCCTTCCATCAGCATGATTCTGGGTCTTATGTTGTGATTGGGGGAGGTAAGGGAAAGCTTATAAGTAAACCATAGTAGTAGGAGATAATTTTAAGTCTCAAATTTATAAATGCTGGTTTTGAATCCCAGTTTCTTATTGATAGGATTGTCCACTCTACAATATATTATTTGGTCATATTTTCAACTTGTTAATCTTCAAATTCACTTTTTTAAATTATGAATTATGTCAAATTCAATCCCTTTTTTAAGCCTTTTCTTTTTGATTTTTTGTTTTTGGCTTGTTAGGTAAGTTTTCTTCACTCAGTTTGAATTTTGGTTGAGTCCCTTATTTGGGACAGGATAAGGGAACCATGGCGGATAGCGTCTTGATTCTCCAAATGTCTTTACAATGTTTCTTGATTTTCTTAAAAAACTTTCAGAATTTAAAACTTGGATGGTATAGGGTTGAGGGGGTGATGGGGAAAAGGTGTGTGATAAGCAAGGAGGAGCAGCGGATACCCATCTATAATACAGATTATGCCCTAGGTAAGAGATCTGGGTGATGGGCAGGGACTTGGGGTTTGAACCCTTTTTGGTTCTAAAGGGGTGCAAACCTCTGTCCAGCTTTATATCTGGCGCCTGGAGTCTTACAACTCCAAAAGTTAATATAAAAGGGATATAGGGTTTGAGATATTGGAAAAGTATGATATAAAGGGTGGCGACATATGTGAACTTACCTGGAGTAATCTTTTTCATTTTGGCATTGTAGTTGTGGGATTTCTCAAAACAAAAGCCCAATACTCTCAACATACAGCCAGTTATGCATTGTTGGGGTAGGAATATTATGTTAGAAGCAGGGCAGTAGGCACCACCTGGTATATTGATTTTTGCAAAAGCTTTAGGTTATGATTAGATTCTAGAAATGCGTTCATATTTTAGGTTCTACATAAAGCTGCAAATATTGATTAAATTATGATAATACCACAACTGAAATACTGTAGAAGAATAGTAGAGACTATTAAGTAAGAAAATCAGTATCTTCATAGTAATTTGTTAGAGAACTGTAGGCTCATTATACCAATTGGGTAGATATGACACCTTTAAGTAATTCTGAACACCTAAAAGATAATGATAAATGCAATATGAAATGTTTTAAAATGAATTTTCATTTTTTATACTTTAATTGCTGTTAAAACTTAATGATTTCTTTACAGAGTTATTTTTATTTGATAGAAGATATTACCCCTGTATTTTTAATATTAAAACACATGAAAACGAACTCAGCTTCTGTTAGCAACTGGTTATTAATATAAGTCTAGACTTTCCCCCTCCACCTGAAACACAATGGCTTTCCTTAAATTAAAGAAAGGTTTTATCCTCATGTCAATCTTCCTCAGGTGAGGGGTATCTGGCTTAAACAGTAAATAGAGATGGCTGGTGGTCCACCCTCTAAACTGAGAACCCTTTCCTCCTTATGTGGCCCTACACTTAATGATCTTATCTAAGAGCTATAAAAATCTTAGAGGGAGCTAAAGCTGCAGTGACTAAGGATTAAGTACTCCTCTGTAGCTCCTCACCCCATATTATCTCAAAGAAATCCCAAGTACCCTCCCCAATATTGAGCCCAGGTCCCTACACTGTCAGGAAATGACCCTTATGGCTGTTTTAAATTTTAGCTACCATGAACGCAAATGCCTAGATAGCAAGAAATAACATTATGATGCGGCCCAAAAAGGGTTTGAATTTACCTATCAATGTAATACACCAATTAAAGCATAAGAGATCTAAAGTATGAGGGAAACTAAAAGAGACAATGAGAAATTTTATAAAGCTAAAGTATGGGTGGATTTTGTTAATAGAATTAGGTTATACTGCAAATAAAGATAAGCAAAAAAGGATTTAACACTTATAAGCTTTTTCAATATAATAGATTGGCTCATAACATCTATATAAGCTCTCAACTTTTTAAAACAAAATCTTTGGATTTTTAAAATACAACCAATACTTACTGATTAATAAATTATTGTTTTTTTAAGTTCCAATCTTCTATATCCACACAACTGGCATAAAATTTTCTGCTTTATTGCTTTAACTTTTTGGCATCAATTTATGGAGACAATGGTGACTTACACAGCATCAGTGGCACCTGTTGACTTCATTCTGACTCTCCAGATAGCTCAAGGGGTCACTAAATTCTAAGGAAGCCATATTCCCTGTTTGAATCAGTTCCAATCATAAATCCTATTTAAAATATCCACTTTTATTTCTGAACAAAATTTGATAGAACACAAATTTTGCAAATTTAAAGTGCCTCATTAGTCCTATACAATCAACCTGACATTGTTTAGTCTCTCTTGCTCACTAACCCATCCCATATTTTTCCTCCCTTTCTTATCTAGGTAGGGGATGTAGCGAATGAGAGTGTACCAAATAGACTTTAGCACCTGACTCTGACTGGTAAACTTCAATTTTTAAAACAGCCAATGTGCAGAAAAGCTTAATGAAATCACACTTTATGATTTGGAAGGGTTTTGGACATAACCTATAAATCTAGAATATATGGTTATCTTTATTATAGGATTGTCAGTCTATAACACAGTATAGCTTTTTTGTTTAAATATATATTTTCTTAGCCCCCTGTTTTCCAGTAAAAGATATTGCATTGTAGGTTAAGTTGGTTGACTATCTTCAAACTTATGCTAACCAAATTCTACATATTTTCACATTATATGCTACCTTTACTAAAGTCCTTCCCAAAGTGTCTAATGCAAAGTAATTTTATTGATTGTTATCACCATAGCTTCCTTAGAAAGAATATTTTGGCTTAATAACGTTCTCATCATAAAATTTCAAGGTTTTTGATAAATTAGTTCACTTCATACCACTGTGCTGCAACCTCAGATGATGGAGTCATCATCCCTGAAGCTTCTTCCTCCTCCTAATTATTCCACAGTTTAACCTATGATTGCACACAATCTAGCCTTGTGTTTGATTTGAGAGACTATAGTATGTCACAATTATTACTTCACTCATTCTTACTTTAAATCCTATATATTTTGTGTTGTGAAAATTTCCACTCCTCTTGCGATTATGGGCCCTCTTAGGGTTGATGGTAACCATAGATGTAATCCTGATGTTAACTTTTGGAGATATTGGTTCAATCTGCCGAGCTGGTTGCACAGGGTAAAACCCACAGAGCAATGAACAAGCAATATGGTTATCACTGATCCTCAATAAATAACAATAAAGTATTAATAATAGGGAGCTATTGTCCCACTGGAAACCAGTTTAAATTTTTTTGAGGCACGCCAACCAGGAAATGTACATTACCAAGACAGAAATATCAATGAAAAAATCAAAAATATTAATCAACTGCACAAAATGAGCAGCAAGGCACACAAAAAGACAAAAAAAACCTACCATGTGGAACAGTGGCGAGCTGCTTATCCCACCATGGAAGAGGGGGAGGGGGGGATTAAGCAGATTATTACATTCAGATATGATTTCAGCTTCAGCATTGAAGAGGCAGATCAATTCTGAGATCAAGAGGGTTGGGGCATGCAGGATGAAGGTCAAGATGAAATATATAAGCATTGAGGTCATCATTGACAATTTGGGCCTGGATCATAGCCTCTACAAGTTCAGCAAACTGGTGTTCTGCTTGGATGCAGGCATTGGGAAGCTGGGCAAATTTTGCAATGTTGGCTCTTGTGATGCATGTGGGTGGGGAAAAATCTTCCAGTTCAGTGACATGCATGACAGCGGTGATGACATTTTCTCTGAGTCAGGTTATTTTTTTCTTATGCAACAGCAGGAGAATTGGGGGAACTTGGTGTCATGCAGTCCTTCTGTAAATTCAGCAACAGAGGCTGCCACGGCTTTGTAGAGATGGTGACTTTTGAGTGAAGCCACTGTGGCCTTGGCTAGCTGGTGGTAACTCAGGAAAGGGGTAGCAATGGTTTTGGGGCAAATTGTTTGGGCAGGAGTGGGGCATCAAAGTCTGAATTCAGATAAGGTTCTATATTAATTGGGAAATCTGGTAGCAGGAAAAATCACAAAATTTGCTCACTTCATCCAAAAAGTCCCAGGGATTTTAGTTGAGTAGATTTTGATTTGGTGATAAGTGGCTTGGGTTGGGTAAGTTTTGGGGCTGAAATTTGTTTGGATTGAATTTGTGTCCAAACCTGTGACTGATTGGTTGGCATGGGTATAAATTGGCCGGCTTGGGTTTGGGTAGCTAGATTTTGCTTCGGATTCAATGAGCGCACAGACTGTATGGATGGGGGGCCAAAATCCCCATTTGAACGCTGTTGGTGTGGCTTCATGGGTGGAATTGGTAGTGTTTTCAGGGTTTGAATTGTAACGACATACTCTTTTGTATGGTCCAACTCATGGCGTAGGGGCAAGTTTGCAACCAATGTTGGTGCGAGCCCAAAAGAAATAGTTGGGTGCAGATGAGATATAGGCACGAGGTGGGATGTGCTGGGCCATGTTTAGCTGGTGGGGGCAATGGTTGCCATTGCCCAAGGTGCCGCTAGGCGCTCAGCACCACTTGGGACAATAAATTGGAGAATGAGGTTTGTGCCTATAAGTGGACAGCCCTGACATTAATTCCTCATATAGTGTATGAGGGAGAAGGTGTGAGGGAGAGTTTGTAAAGGTCACCATGAGTGTGGTATCGTTGGGGAGACATGTTCAGGTGAAGGTAATGGGTGTGTTTTTGTAAATTAAGGGCGTTCCTGCAGCAGCAGCCGCGTCCTCTTCTGTGGTGAAGCTAATATGAAAATAGCCCTTATAAGTGCAGAAGTCAATAAAACCCGCTGGTGTGAAGATGACCATTGTCAGCTTAATAACCACTTTGTCAGCATATGGGAAGAGACATTCATATTCAACATGGAGGCAAAAGCAGTATTGGATTGAGGTAGGGCTAGGGGGTGGGGCAGGTTGGGTGGACTCATACAAGGTGTAGTGCTAAGTCCCTTGGAGGGACAAATTGGACAGAAGAATTTAGTAGACTGGTTGAGCCCATCTGCATGCGTTTGCCTGCTGGGCAATAAACGCTAGAAGGTGGCGCACCACCACCCCAATCTGGGGCAGCAGGAGGTGGATCCGAGGACATAAATGGAAAACAGATGCAGTAGAGGTGGCGGTGAAAATTAGAGGTTTCTTTTATCAAAAATCACTCAAAAGTGATGTCCCTGGAAACCAGTTTATTTAATATATATATTTGTAAACTACTTCCGCTAAAACCTTTTTCTTCATTCATCTTTTTTTTCAAAAGACCCCCTTTCTCATTCTCACGCTTGACTCTTAATCCTCAGAAAATTTAATCAGTTTCACCCTTCTGCTTAGTAGTTCTCTATAAGCTATAAATTTAGGGGTTTTGTTCTATCATTGAGGTTTGGGCGGAATTCCCTCAATTTGCCAGCCTATTAATCCTTCAATTAATTCGCTCAACTCATAAAATATGATCCGCAGAATATTTGGCTTATCATCAAGTCATATCAATTTCTTGACATTAACTACCTTGACTGGATGATAAGCTCCTATTGCTTGTATGCCCAAAGGAACTTTGCATGAACTTGGTTGATAATCAGACCACCTGCGGGCCCCTTAATGGTGTAGGCATCAATACCAGTCTTCTCAGTTATTTAAAACAGTCTGTCCTGATGTTAGCGAGCTTGTTTTTACTTCCAAAACCATGTTGGTCTGGAACAAGGCATGATCTCCTACAGCAAACTGTGGGAGTAAGCTACATATACTTTGGTCAGCCGCCTGATCACAAATCTTCTTAGCTAAGCTGGTATAATAAGCTTCAGTTTGTAATTTTATCAGTGTGTTCATTAAGTTGGTCAGATAACTCTGCGGTTCTACTCCGCCAGTATCCTCCACACAGGAGTAAAGCAAAGCGGGCAAAGCCAGATGTCTACCATATAGAAATTGGAAAGGACTCTTGCCTGTTGACGAGTGCTAGCAGATATTATATGCAAAGGTGGTGGTGGACAGGAGGGTACTCCATTCAGAGGGGTGATCCTTTACAGGCTTATGAAGAATTTTTACCAATGTTTCTGTTGATCCGTTCCACAATTCTATTAGATCCAGGGTGGTAGGGTGTAGTCAAGACTCTGCGGATCGCCATCAGTTTCTTAAACTTGGGCATGATATGCAATGTGAAATTAGTCTCATTGTCCATGAGGATAAACTGCTGACAGCCATGTCACAATATGACAAACTTCATGATAAACTTGGCTGTGGTGACAGCCCCTAAAACATTGATCGCTCTTGCTTCCACTCATCTTGTCAAATGATCAATTGCTACTATTATATACTATGAGCAGTTCGTGCCAGTAGGCAGAGGCCCAACCACATCAAGAGAAATAGTATACAAAGCGAAACGAGGCTAAACCAGCTGGTAGGTGGTCTTCTTGTGGAAAAGTCTCTCCACTTGGCACTGGTGACAACAAGCAACCGTCTCAAGCACATTGTAGTGCATGCTCTCCCAATAGTAAAGAGGTCGCAAGAGCTCCAGAGTTTTCTGAAACCCTCCATGACCTACCATACTATGTGCATCTAAGATAATTGATGGCCTGGAGGAGGGTTTCAAAAGCTCAGCGGCAACTCTCCAATTTTTTAATATAATTCCCCATTACGCAAGAAAGTGCTATGTGGAGTCCATCTAACGCCTTGATCACTTGTGGCAGCTCATCATGATATTTTCCCACAACAATCTTTTTGTACACTTCGTTGACCAAATCTGCCATGATAGCGACCATTGGTAATTGCAAGAGACAGTCAGCATTCTGATGTTTCGCCCTGGCTAATGTACTATTTTGAAGTCATATGCTTGGAGCTTCAATTACCCATTGCACGAGCCATCCTTCTGGTTCCCAAAGATTCTGTAGCCAGTGCAAGAAGGCATGATCTGTTATCACTTTGAATTTCACCCTGTGGAGGTATACCTTGAGCTGTTTATAAGCATATATCACTGCCAAGCACTCCCACTAAGTCACTGTGTAATTACGTTCATGACAATTAAGTCTATGGCTGGAAAACGCAACAAGGTGCTCCACACTTTCATCATATTTTTGGGATAGTATGGCCCTTTCAGAGGAAAGGGAATCACTCGTTTGTATACTAAATTTTCTTATTGAAATTAGGGTATCGCAAAACAGGCGCACAAGCCAACGCGGTCTGCAGAACATCAAAAGCATTCTGACATAGTTCCATCCAGTCAAAGGTTGCGTTCTTTTTTAATAAATCAAAAGAGCGGTGCCCCAATACAGATGTAGTTAGGAATGAACCGCTGGTAGTAACCAATCATCCACAAAAACACTTACTATTTCAATTATTGACTTGCTGAGTCATCTTATGTATAAATCCGCCTTTGCCAAATGCAGTTTAAGCCCTTTTGAGTCCACCACAAATCCAAGGCATTCCAATTGCTCCTTTAAAAATGGCACTTTCAAGGCTTTATCTTGATATTAGCATCAGCAAGTCAGCGGAACACTTGTTCTAAGTGGTCAAAATGCTCTGTGAATGTCCGCAAGAACATATTGATATCATTGAGGTAGACTAGAATGCAGGACAGCTTTAGGTTACCCAAAATCATATCAATAGCATGCTGGAACGTAGTCTTGGCGTTGCACAAATCCTATGGCATATGTGTAGGCTGGAAAAACCCTTTGAGGCGATCATAGCGCATTTCTCACGTTCTGCCATTGGAAACTCAATCTGCTAGTACCTCAATATCAAGTCCATGGAAGTGAAGTAGTTAACGCCTCCCAGACTATGTAAATTGTCATCAATCTGTGGGAGAGGAGCTCTTCTTTAAGACACTACTAAGCTTCCAATAGTTGATAACCCAGTTTATGTCATCTTTTTTCTTAACAAAAAGCACCAGCGATTCCCATGGACCCTTGGACGGCTCTAACATCCCCTGCTCAATCAATTTATATATCTAATCAGAGACTACTTCCTCCACAGCCTTGGAGCGCCAGATGGGCAGTGACCCAAATGGAAGGGTGGTCTCCCATGTCTACCTAATGCACCATCCCGCATGCACATCCCAAACCGTGGTCATTGGATGCAAAAATATCTTGGTATTTTCAAACAGGGCCATCGACCTAACTTTCTGGTCATCCAAAATCCCAGTCAGAGCTTCCCGCGGAACCACTGTTATTACGCCGAATGAGGTTTTTAAAAGTAGGCTGAGGTCCTCCCAAGCCCTAAAATCATGAATATGGTGGACTTAATCAATAGAAATCAAGTTTAACTAAGCCCCCATGAGCCTTTGGACCGTCATAGACTCCTTCTGTAGGTTTACTAGCAATACCTTCACTTCCCCATGTCCTGGTAACAGTAGCCTAAGAGCCACATGTGGTTCAAGCCAAAATTGCAAGTAGGGCCCCACAATTTCCATGTACAGCCATTCAGGGACGTCTATTTTTGAGCTCTGTCCCTATTACGACCTGATGCCCAGAAGGTATGCTCAAAGTGCTTGCTGCCCATATTGGAATACTATTGTACTCATAAATCTGGCTAGATCTGGCTCTGGTCCTCTGCTTTTATTTAACTGAGGTAAGCCGACCAGGGTATGGACTTTACCAAGCTATAAACTAAAACTAAAAACTAATGTAACTAATAAATTCAAACAAAACGCCCAAAATGAACGTATTGAGTGAAACACACCAAATGAAACATCCAACCAGGTGGGCAGTGGAGACCACTTATCCCTCCATGACGGAAGGGGAGGGGGGATTGGGAGCTTATCTTTGGCAGCAGCTTCCTCATCCCAGAGTAGGGTACGTGTCAAGTCAGATAGCAAGGGCGTTGGGGCGTCAGCGGCATGTGGTTCAATATCATTGATGATTGGTACTTCCAAGAAGTTTGCCAACCATAAAAATGGTAGTGATATATTTGATTAAAGCTTTTTTGGCTTTAGTGTGGGCATCTGGTAGTTTGATGAATGTGGCAATATTGGTTCAGGTAATCTTAGCTTTTGGATTTTCGTGCTACAGTTATTACGTTCTGGATAATGGCATTGACATTTTTGTATAATTGTTTCGTATTAATCTTACTTTTTGAAGTAAGATTTATGGGGGATAACAGGAGGTGAAATTCCTCCAGTGAGAATCGCCACTGATTTGTAGCAGCTTTGTAAGGGGATGGCAACATGGTGTGGCGGCTGCTTCTACTGCAAGGTGGTGGTCGCTGTAGAATGATTTGGCATTTGGCTGTGGGGCATATAAATGAGGGGGGAATTCTGCATCCCATTTTGCATTACAGAACCAGTTGACTTGCAGAGATGGTTCTTCAATAATATTACCTGATTCATTAATTTTTTCCAAAAACTCCCATGGGTTCTGGTTTAATTGAATTTGGGGAATTGGCGTATGGTTGAGGATTAGTTGATTTTTTGGAGGATGCATGGGATTGAACTGGGGTCCAATCCTGCACTTGATTAAGGGAACATGTGTGGCATGGGGAGAGGTGGAGGCTGATTGGTGGCTGCAGGTGCAGCTGCAGCGACAGGCATTGGGGAAGGGGGAGGTTAGATCATACCCCATACTGGAACTGGCATGGGGTGGGTAGCAGATTGGTGGCCATCAGATGAAAAATCAGCAATGTTGGAAGCAGGTTGGGATGGGCACTAGCGTTTTGAGTGGTCCAACTCAAAACAGGATGGACAAATTTTCCATCATTCCTCGATGTGGGCCCAGAATGGATGATTGGGGGCAGAGGGGATAGCGGCATGATGGGGAATCGATGGGGCAATTTTGATTGTTATGGGGCTGATCATGGCATATGCCCAAGGCCCAGTAAAGCGTGTGGCCCCATTTTGGACCAAAAATTGCAAGATGGGGTTGGAGCTATAGTCTGCCAAACCTTCCATCAGCTACTGTTGGAGCACCTCAAGGGGGAAGGTGGGTGGGCAAACCAGCGAACTGAACCAAAAATGTGGTGTCCGCTGGGAGCTGGGTCTGAGTTGTTGGGAGAGGTGTGTCCTGGAAGACCAGGGGCATAGTTGCCACAGTGGTGTCATTGGCTTTACAGGTGAAGCTGAGATCAAAATAACCTTTATAGGGTTGGAAGTCAATAAACAGGCAGGATGCATCACCACCTGAGCCATTTTAATAATGGCTTGGTCGTTGTAGGGGAAAAGTTACTTATATTTGACCATAAGGCTGAAACACATGTTTCTCTGGGGAGCACTGGGGGGCAATGGGGCACCACTTGGTTTTGAGAGAGGTAGGCTTCGAGATCCTTGGGAGGAATGAATCGTCCCAGGGGCAAGTTATGACTGGGTGAGACAGTCTGAGCACTTTTTCGAATGGAAAACAGCAGGGAAGGTTTCACCGCTTCCCCACACTGGAGCAGCGGGTGAGGAATATGAGGACATCAGAGCAAAACTACAGCGAGTGATTGAGTTTTACTTTTTAACTGTACAAATTGCTAAAAAAGTTACACTAAGCGGAAAGAGAGTTTTTTCTCTGAGCCTCTGCTTCATCCACCGATATCAAACAGTAGTTACCCCTTTGCTTTATAATAGATTGATTTGACTGGAGCGGAATGGCCCTTTGGGACTCCACTGGAGGTAAAGTAAATGGAAATCTGCTGTCCTAGGATACTAATGGTTTCTTCCACCATATTGACCACGTCCTCAAATTGCCACATGAATGCAGCGCCAATCATCATGTCATAACTATAATTAGGCAAAAACACATCCAGAGCGGATGTGCTGACCAAACAATTTTTAAAGGCAACACCCTGTATGCGCCCTCCGACACAGTGCTCTGTGACTCTGCAGTCCCATCACTACTCTGTGTTCCAAATTCGGTTTCAACGCAAGCTTAGCCATAAGCTTGGTGGAGATTTATAAACTGGAGCACCCATATCTATGATAGCTCAGACTTTTGTGTTATAAACAAAATATCACAGTAAGTACACTCCAAATAAGAGAGACCATTGTGTTTATTAGATGAACATCCAAGGGCTTTTTGCTATCAAGAAAAGTGGCAATACTGGGACTGACATGAGGATACGCCTGGGAAATTTTCTTTATTGGAAATACCACGTTCACCCCTCTAGGGTTGTGACATTTGTTAAGTGTACTCCTTCAACTTTTACCATTCTGCTCAAGGATTTTACAGACGTGCAGCTTTTGAACACTTTAGCAGAATTCTGAATCTGCGTTATTGGGGTCTAATCCTCAGTTTAAAGCCAAGATATCATAGGGTTTTAATTGATATAATAAATCGTCAGGGTGTGTACTGGGGCTGACACAAAGCGACTTTGGGAATCATCAAGGGCAAATAGGTTTATATTAGCGGAAGTAGAGCATCCCACCTCTACTCCACTCAACCTTTTCCCTGTTAAATTGTGGCAACTGGTACTGCTTGGACATTCAGTTTGCTTGGACAACTAGCTGCATCATAACCTCTTTGGCCGCACAAAAACAAGAATTTGTATATAGCACCCATCTTTGTATCACACCCACAGGTCCAAGTAAGAAATTAAATTATGGATTGTAATTTGGCTGAGGACAATCTGGTTGAGGATAATGGAAATGGAAAAGCTTTTCTCAGATTGCTTAAAAAACCACTTTTGGTTGCAGTGATCGCTAAAATATCTGTTACCAATATCAATTGTTTAGGACCTTCTTTTGGTTTTGCCCAGCTTAACATTAAAAAACATAACTTTTCTTTCTCGTTGCAAACACTTTTGCAACCCATTCAATTCAAGACTAAATCTAGTTTGATAATCTCATAGAGGGGATTAGTCTGCGCCCATGTCTGGGAGCAGTTAGGCAAGCAAGGCAAGAGGAGCAGGCGGAAGGCCCGCGGCCTCTAACGTTCAAAAACGCCTTGGAGAATCTGGCGGAATAGAAAAAAATCTAAAAAAACTGGCGGTCACAATTTCCCCGGAGATACTCGCGTGGCAAGCACGATGCAACCAGTACATCAACATGCCACATTCCCAGCCACTTTCGTCAGAGGAATTTGGAGTCTGTGTGTATCTGGACATCCAAAATACGGCCTTGTGGGAAAAATTTTGTGAAGATGTACACAAAATTTTCCCGACCGTGGTGTACATTGCACCTCACTCCATGTCGCGTGGTTGGCTGGACCTAGGTTTCCAAAGCAAAATAGCAGCAGATGAGGCTGCAGCAGTGCGCATAGTGGTTGACCTCCCCGAAGGGCAACAGGTCATCAAAACTAAACGCACCAGATGGACAAAATCAAACCAAATTTTCCTCACATTTGACTTTTTGCCTACTACGGTAAAACGTGACATTTTGGAGCAACACTAGAAAGATGGTCTCGCCATATATGGCGAAATACAATCTTTCAAAATGCAACGTTTCACGCTGATGCCACATCTGTGCACCGGCAAAGCCATCACAGTTCTGACCCCAACTGAGGAGATCGTGAAGGACCTAACCCAGATCCTGCACTCCACCTTTATTGATATTGCAGGGCATACCACCCACCCATTCCAGGTAACCATGGACAGCGCGCCCCCCATTTGCACCCACTGTAATGTGTTCAGCCATAAGGCGCATGCATGCCCCATCAAGGAGGGCATCACATTCCAAGAGCACCCCTCAGCGGCCATGGCCAACGGAGAGGCGCACTACAAACCAACCGCAAGCACCAAGGAGGCTTTCCCGTGGGGAGCACAAGGCTGCTACCTATTGGTAAAGCCTATCTCCCCACAAGAATGGAAGAAGGCTAAGCAGGCCCATAGGGCCATGGCCAAGGCCACCACCGCTATCCCACACTCACAACGCCAGGAGGACATGGAAACCTTCACAGTGGAAGCAACTTGTGAATCCATCAACCAATCAGATTGGGAAGCCCATGCCAAGTGGGCCACTCAATCCAAGGATCCAATGGGAGACTCGATCTCACCCAATCATTGCACCCAAGCTCCAGTCAAAACTGACTTGGGACCTATCCCAACTGAAAAAATTTTTTTGACACACTCAACGGTGCGCTGAACTCATCCGCACCACAAAAAATTTGTCCAACGTCAGGAAAGCAAAAAGCGAAGACCAAAGCCAATGTGACTCTTTCTGCAAAAATCAACAAAAACTCCAATAGTGTTGCTGCTAACACCCGCGCTGCTGTGAAAGCCCGTGGGGACCTAGAAGAGGCTGGTGGGCCCAGGGGCCCACCCCCTCACACCTAAGGTGCAATGGGGGAAACCTACACTTTGGGGACATTGAATATCGCCGGACTCAAGGCCTCCCCATCCCAGGCTAGAAAACTGAGTTTTTTACAACACAATTTACCCGTGGATATCCTGACCATCCAGGAGTCCCACTGTCCATGAGGTTCCGAGGAAACTTGGAAAACAATGCTCATCTATCCCTATCCTTTTGGTCAAAGCACTGTGGGGTGCTAATTCGGAAAAATAATTCTTTCAAATTTGTATCCTCAGAAACATTCCTAAATGGCTGAGTGCTCATAATCACCTTCTCGTGGGCTGACATAGCACACGCAATCACCAAGATTTATGCCCCAAACGGTGCATATGAGCATCGGGAATTTTTCTCTTTGGTCAAATCCCTCCCGCTACCCCCTGATTCTTTCCTAGTTGGCGACATGAACTGTTGGCTAACCTCACCAACGGACCGGTGGCCTCCCTCACCCCACACCCCACAGGGTCACGTTGAACTATGCATTCTAAAGGCCACCCTTGGGTTATTGGATGCGCTGCTGTGACATGCTCCGCTGCTCAAAACTATGATGCATCTCCACGTACACAACAGCCAATTAAGGTCCATGACCTGCATTGACCTTATTCTAATGCTGGCGAAATTCCAACCCCATATCTCCCACTTCAAAACAACAAAAATGGAAATCTCTGACCACCGACTGGTCTCAATAACATACCACCTACCTGTCACAGTTGCTAAGGCCCCACATTGGTGCAAAATCTGCACCCCCAAGCTCGCGTCACCAGGATTTTCCACGTGGGTGGAAGAGGCAACTTTGGCAAAAAAGTTTGTTGCACCGTTTTGTGCGGACCCCATTTCCACATGGGCAACTTTCAAAGATGACACCATCCGCCACTCTCACCATCTCTCCTCCAGATGCTCATGAGCCAAATTGGCAGTCATTTCGCGCGCTCTGACAGAGTTGGCACACCTGGAGTCCAACATTCCAGCCTCAGGATATAGCCCTGCATGGGGCCAGAAGTGGGCGGAGGCAGCCGCCCACCTCAACGCACTTAAAAGGCAACACAAACATCGGGTTTGTGTCCAATACAGGGCCACACGCATCACTAAAGGCAACAAGTGCACCACATACTTCTTCAAAAAAATTTTTGCACCATGCCAGAGTGTGGCCTGCACACAGGTGCAAAGATCGATAATTCTATTGTGGACACACCAGCTGAAGTGACAATCAAAATGCAAAGATATTACTCCGAGTCATACTAAGCTGAACCAATTCAGCTGGCCAAAATGGTGGAATTTCTCAACCGAGCTCATATCCACACCATTTTCTGATACCCAGAAATAATGAATTTAATTACTCCAAATGAATTATGGACTACCATTTGTGGTGCGCCAAACCGAAAATGCCCAGGCCCAGATGGCATTCCATATGAGTTCTACAAAAATTATTATAAATATATATCCCCATTGCTGCTAGCCTCACTCAACCAAAGCCTGTTGGAAACGCGCCTCCTACAAGGGGGACATGAGGCCTTTACAGTCACACTCTTCAAGAAAGGGGATAGGGTAGACTTAGCCAACTGGCGCCCCATTTCTCTATCAAACACAGACACCAAAATTTTAACCAAACAAATGGCTAACCGTTTAGGGACTGTAGAATCTGCCACCATCTCCCCAGAACAATTTGGTTTCATCCCCAGAAGGTCGATTTGGGATAACGTGCACTCTGTGGCTAATGTGTGTCAGTCCACAGCCTCTGGGGCACTTGTATTCTTGGACCAACAAAAGGCCTATGATAGAGTAAACTGGGAATACCTTAGGGCCTGCCTCCAACAATTATGCCTACCTCCCCGCTTCATTAACTGGGTGATGCTGCTCACGGAATCTGCAACAATGGCAGTGCACGGCCCAGGTTTCCTAACGGAAGTAGTATGTCCTCAAAGGGGCCTGTGACAAGGGGACCCCCTCAGCCCACTCTTATACAACTTCAGCCTTGACCCACTACTGCGAAATGTGAATGCCCAACTCACTGGGGTCCATGTGCCAGGCCAAACCCCAGTCAAGATGATGGCATTTGCAGATGATTGCGTGTTGGGGGTGTCTAATAACAAAGATGCACGCGCGCTTGAAGCCCTCATCCAGGAATATTCCCTGGTAAGCAACGCGGCACTGAATGCCTCCAAAACTGAAATCATCCTCCTTGGTCGGTTTTAGAACTGCTGGGCCCCAGCAAGTAGTTCCCAACCCGGCCCATCTGCTCGCCCACGTCCACGCCTTACTAACTCAAAACACACCGCTCCACTGGTGCTCCCCTTTGTGCCACGACCTACCATAGGACTGGTACGCCATCTGGGCGTGTGGATGGAGGCAGGTGGATACGCGTCAGCAGTAATATAGTGCCATATACTGGACAACGTGACAAAGTGAATCGCCTCTCTCAGAGCCCACCCTACTACCCTCACTGGCAGGGTTGTTCTTGCCAACTCTATGCTCCTATCCAAAGTCTGGTTCAGAGCCCACGCCATCCCCTTCTCCCCAAGCTTCTTCAAATCCCTGTATGTTTTGCTACAAGGTTGGCTTTGGTCAGGCCGCCCTCCACCATTATGGCTAGAGGTCATGTTTGGCCCTCATCATCATGGTGGCATGGGCCTACTTACCTTCAAAGCCCATGCCGCCAAGATCCTGGGCACCTGGATTGCGGCCGTCACTGCTCCTACACTCCCATCCCAACACTGGTCCCGCGCGGCCCGCTCCAAAATCTCCGGAGCCCAGGGCCTCAACAATCCATCAAACCCCCACTCCCTGATAAAATACCTCGCATCACACACATCGGCCACAGGTCCTCACGGGACCAAAACCCACTACAAACGAATCCTACTCTCCATGCGAAGCGCAGAGTGGAGAATTCATATTAGTGGACATACAACCCGAAGAGGCCGCCCCTCTCCTCAGTTCACACAAGAGGTACAGGGGCTACCCATCCATGATGGCGTGATCCCCATTCGACCCCAAGTCCTATCCAGGGTGGACTACCTGGACATGATGGACATCCCTTATTCCACTGAGACCCAAAAGACTATCTGGAAATACGCACACCATCCTCTGTTGCAGCCTCAAGTCCGCTCCCATGTGTGGCGCTGCCTGAGGCGGGTGTATCATACAGCTGAGCGCTCTAATGCTTTACACTCATCCTGTGTCGTTTGTGGCCAGTATGGAACGCTGTTTCACCGCCTGGAGAAGTGCCCCACCTCTAAAGTAATATGGCGCGAAGTCCAACGTCTGCTAGGCCAGGATCAAACACATCCCTTCAATCTGTCAAGAAATATTTTTGCTTCATCAATGGCCTCCCCCTCCCACCCTCCCTCCGTGCTCTGGTGGTTGCAATCGCCATGTGGACTATCCACACGATTGTCTTGGATGCCATCTCTGGATCCATCCCCACCCTCCCTGAAGCTGTCCACGGATTCCGGTCTCATTTGGTGGATCACTTCCAAGAGTGGATGTTTGGATATCTCCCACCACGTCGCCGACAGCTGGTCTCCTCCTGGTTCCCAGTCTGGTTCATCAAATCAGACCCCTTCCTCCACACGTGCTCAATAGTGGCTACGTCCCCTACACACGTTCCCTCCCCTTCCCATAAGTGGCGTTCCCGCTGGCAACAAGAGATAACATCGCTTCTCTGGGGTGCCTCCCCTGGTACTAAGTTTTGTCTCGTCTGAGTCATATTTGGAAGTGTCCATCCCATGGTCGGCCTTCCCCGCAATAAATTTATAAATTTATAATGAAAATGGAAAGGACTTGCCAGAGCATTAAGTGGACGAGGATTAATCAATGAATTATAGGCCAAGTTGTTGGTGTCCATTTTCTGATGGGAATTCAGTAGCAGTTGCAGGGGCTTTTCTTGTTCCACATTGGAAAGTACTAAACGTGATAGATAGATGGCGTAAAAAATGTCAATTTTTAATAGTCCCGTTTCATCTTGAAGAATGTGGGTCATAGCATTATAAAGTTTTCAATATGGCTTAACAGCTGCCATCATCGCTATGTCCACCTCTTATTAGATAAGATAACGCTCACAACAACACATGAGCCTCATCTTTGAACCTCTCCACAAACTCCACCAAGGACTCATTCTTTTGAAAATTTATTGTCAAAAACTCTGCCTTGCGTTGCACCATTTTTGCCACACCCCCAAACAGGAGGATTACAGTCTCCTTCACCTCTTGATACATTACGGTACAACTCTTAAGTTAACATGTAGCCTGGTCAGCGCTCTAGACATTCAGAGAGGATAACAACATTTTAGTTTGCTGAAAATTGAAAGCCCCTTCTACTGCAAATTCAAACCACTTAAAGAGTCTGGTTATGTTTCCATCATGAGTAAATGGGGGCAGCTTGTCAATGCAAACCCCTCCCTCTCCAGCACTTCTAATCCTTCTACGCTCAGCAAAATATAGCTGCTCTTTAGTGTCAGCCAAGCGTTCAGCAAGTTCGATGGCTTGGCAACCCACCAGGTGTAGTTGGTGAAATGCCTTGTTAAGCTGATCCATTATACCCTTATTCACTTGGAAAGCATTTTTTGAGCCTGGAGTATCATATCCAAGGCAAGTTTCAGTTCCGCATATTGAGATAACTCAATAACTGAGGTAGTACCTCATCAAGGGGAACCAGTTACATTATTTTTTAGTAAATATGAAACTTTTTAATAAGGTGATCAATAGGCCCCCTTTAGTGAGCACCACTGTTAACTTTTGGTAATATTGGTTGAATACGCTGAGCTGGTTGCACAGGGTAAACCCACTGAGCAAAGGATGAACAATATGATGATCACTGATCCTTAATAAATAACAATAAAGTATTAATAAGGAGCTATTGCCCCACCAGAAACCAATTTATTTGATATATAATAACGGACTACTTCTGATAAAACCTTTCTCTTCTTTCTTTTTTTCAAAAGTCTCCCTTTTTCATTCACACGCTCAACTCTTAATCATCAGTATTCTTAATCTGTTTCACCTTTCTGCTTAGTAATTCTCTATTCAATACAAATTTAGGGGCTTTATTCTATCATCAAGGCTTTGGCGGAATTCTCTCAATTCACCAAACAACTAGTACTTCAATTAATTTGCTCAACTCATAAAAATATGATCCACCGGATATTTGGCATATCATTTTCAGTCATATTAATTTCTCAACACCTGCCTAAATTTTTTAGCTATTTGACTGACATAGTATACTGGCCACTAACCTCATTGGATATTTTTTCATCCGCATCTTGGATACATGGTCACCTTACTATTCACCCCAAACTCGACATCAATTTCAGAAGTACTATTCTTATAATTCTTTGCCACCTTACTCAATTACTTCTTCCAGGTCCTGGTTGTGTTCTCTGCTGTCATCATTTCAGAACACCTCCTCCTCTTCCTGCAACATACTATGATGGGGAACCATCTGAACCCTTAGCTTTAGTGGTATTTAAAGTTCTGTCTGTGCTTTCAGTATTCAAGTTTTCCTTTTCTAGCAGTGTAAAATGCTTCACTAAAAAGTTATAGTTTTTATATAGTCCTATTTCACTCCTTTATTAAATACCTGAAAATGGGCTTGAAACCTCCTCTAGACTGAAAGGAAGATAGGAATATCATCAATTCTCTCACTCATCCCATTTAAATATTTACTTCTTAACCCTTTCACCTTCTTTTTCTATTATCTGCTTGCCATAAAATCACCCTGTTGCAATATGAGTTGCAATGGGGCGAGATTGAACAGATGTGGTTTTCACTAAAACAGGTGTAACTGTATGAAGACAGTATATCATGAGATTAAATTGAAAAAAGGGTTAAAAATAAGCTTTTTATTATATAAAATTCCTTAAGTCAGCCATATAATGTTGGGTACTTCCAGCACTGAAGATTCGGCATAATGATAATTCTGCAGTTTTTTTTATAAAAGTTGGTACAAAGATTTGCGTACCACATTTTATACCTATTCCAAATCTTACTTTTTCAATTTGTACCTGAGCCTCAAGGTAGTAGCCTTCCCTGCAGCCCTCAAATCTTATAGCATTTTCTACTTATGGTTCACTAATGTACTGTGAATAAAAATTTGTAACCTGTTGTAGAAAAACAGCTGAGTTCTCGCTCGCTGGTGCTTCAGGACTCTGGATTCCACAATGGGTACCTAAATTAAAATAAAATACTAATAAAAAGCTGTTTTTTATAAGATTATTTATTAGAAAGTGCCGGATAAGAAAGTAAATGAATCCCCTCAATATCCAACCATTCAGTATTTAAACTGTCTTGAGGGTTGAAGGAAATTTAAGAATAAATTTGGAATGGCTTGTTACCATATGAACTAGGAAATATGGAATTGTAGCCTATCAAAGCTCATTTTACTTGCTTCACTTGGGCTGAACGAAGGATGTGGAATCATTTTTGGCTAGGACATACCTGTGGGGTAACAATTTGATGAATTTCAGCCAATCCCCATTTGCTAAGTATTTTTCACCTTGGGGGACCCCTGCCAAGCCTATAAAAGGGGGTGGTCCCAACATAGATGCTTGTATGAATCTGGTTGTGGCTGGGGGAGTGCCACCCAATAGATGCCAAAGGGTCCACTATGTGGTCAGGTAAATTCGACTGCTTGATCTCATGGTTATTGCCCAAGAAGAATCCAAATCATTTTACCCTAAATTGTGGGGTTCCACCGAGAATTGGCCAGGGTCTTTTAGCTGATACTATTGTCAGTATTTTTTAAAGCCTTTATTTTACTATTGCAAACTTGCAAATGGATGACAATTCCCCATTTTGGCTGAATTTGACCCAAAAAATTCTTATTTTTCAGCTGTGAGGGCAAGCGTCTGACACCTGTCAGTTGTCTGTCCAAAGTTGGGTACACCTTGATGGTCTTCTGTTCAACGTCAGGTACATCTTTTAGGGCTTTGGTTAGTGGGGAAGTTCAAAACAGATTTGTTAAGAAGTTATGATAAATTTTTAATTTATAGAGTGAAACTATTTAAAGAACTGGATATTCAGCTGATGAACAGATGAGTTTTATCCACTAAAAAAGTCAGGAATATATTAATGAATTCTTTTTTGATGTTAAAATTTTTTTTGTCAATATATGCTGGCGGAATATCTGATTGTAAATTGAAGGGAATTGATCTACTGAAAATCAGGCAGCGGGGCAAGGATAATCCATAGTAACCTAATTATACAGGTTGAAATTGGCGTCAATGCCTGAGGAATGGAAACCTTTGTAAAGATATTATTGAGATCTGATAATATAATGAAATATAAAGTGTATAATTGAATTGAATGGTTGTCAAACCTAATTCAACTTTCCCCCCACTTGCTAAACATTAGAGCATAAAAATGAGTAGGGGATGGCTTATTTATAGGATGATGAGGCCTTTAGGCTAGGAAACACATAAACAAAAGGTGATTTTATGATGCTTCTGATGTGCACTGGGTAATATTAGGCGTTTTCAGAGGATCCCTTAACTTTACCCTGACTAGGATAAACAGAACCAGAGGCAGCAATGGGTTCCACTCTGGAGTGGTGGAGTGGCAGAAGGAGTTACAATACAATACATGGAAAAATTTTAAAAGTAACATCTGTTCTAATAAGGGCTTGGTGACCCAGTTCAATTGTACAAGGGTTTCTCAGCTTGGAGTGAATTTCTGTTGGACTTTAAAATATGTTGGTGTCAAAAATAAAGAATCTAGATGATATGGGTGAGATTAGAAAGCGTACTGATTTGCAACAAAACCAAAGGAGCTCTACTGATTTAAGAGATATTGAAATTGATAAGAATAATGAGCTCCTGAAAGAGCATTCAAAATCCTAAAGCTTTATTAATTTCAGCAAATTTACCTGACAAAGGCGATTATTCATTTTAAAAGATCTTGCCTATCAAAGGTCACCAGAAAGCACTTCTGCGACTAATAAAGACTGAGTATTATAAAGCCTTTTCATTCTGCCACGCCAATCAAGAGATCTCCATACCCAACTTAATCCAAATTTTCTTAAAAAGTCTTTCCTAAGAGATACCAAATCTTGCATTATCAATAATATATCTGATTTGTGATCATTAAAGATAACTTCAGTTTTGGCTAGTTGTAATTATCAGAGATTTTTACCTGGTTTACAAAAAGATCCTGCCTGTTCAAAGCAAACAGAGATTTCCTCAATGACGTGTTTCCATTGGGAGACTGCCTTAGGGACGAGATACTATAAAAATCCCTGATAGCTTCATTCATTTAATAATTGAGTAGCCTTCTAAAGTCCTGACCTTCAAAGAAAACAACAAAAACCAGAACTGGTGCTTTATGCCAGAACCTTCTAAGGGCTACTTGATAAAGACCTATCTTCAAGATGAGACAAATCCAATAACAATAGCATTAACAATAAAAAGGAGAACCAGAGTTTAACCCAATGGTCATTACCAATAATCAAAACACGCCTTTAAATCATACAGTGAACATGAGTCCAACGTTACCATGAACCTTACTATTTTAGCACTCAGTTGATTCACTACCAGATTCAGGCCACCTATACTTCTGACATTGTCTCAGCATTACTGGCTGGAACTATTACTACTGGTGGGAGATCAAACCAAGCCGCTCCACACAAATTGCTAGAAGTCTTTCTCATTTATTTACTCACTTGATCTCCCTAGAAATGAAGTAGGTGTAGCCCAAACAGAAATCTACTTATGTTTGTTTGTTCACCCCACTTTACACCATCACATGCAGTTGCTCAGGCTACAACACTTGGAGATCTAATAGCAACTCGGACTATCTCATCAAATCCACACCCAGCTTTTAATTGTACAAAGCCGCGTAAAATTTGGGCAAGACAATAGTGAGGCCACTTTGGACAACCGCCAGGAGATTAATGAAATCAAAATGTCACTTGGTCCATATTGGCATGGTTATCTGATACCTGCAAGGTGAGATTTTCAGAAAATGGTCCATGAAGCTACCAACATGGACCAGAAAGTGAAGAGCACTTTGTCTAAATCTCATTGAATAAAATTTCCAAGACTCGCCAAACCACTGATTCCCAAATAGCCGCCTTAGCCAGACAGGATTCAGCAGTTGAGTGAACTAACTGCTATGCTGCCAATCCAGGAAGTTAATATATACAAAGGACCTCCTAGAGAATTTGGACCTAGTGGGAATGAATGAGAACAAGGACTTTGGGCCTGAAGGTCCCCATGGTCATCCTGGATCCTCTCCACCTGTTGGGCCTTCACTTGATGAAAACCATGAAGCCTGGATTAAGGCTCTTGAGCGACAACTATTACTGGTAGCCCAAGGAGTAGAGATGACTATTGAAGGAGATCATTTTGATGTGGATCTAACCTTTGTCTCCGTGTACAACAAGTATGTGTAAACGACCACAACCTATTCCAACCCAATTGACTCTCAGGCTAAAGTGAACCGCCAACTTGAGTGAATAGATGCTAATCGTCAACAAATGAGGCTAAACAAGATAGTCTCTCCGCTCAGGTGGCTCTTCAATATGCTGATATTGAAAATATCCTTCAACTTCTAGATACCAAAGATCCACTTACGCATGTCAATGACTGTTGCATTGCTCTCCAGGATGATATGATTAAATCCTTCCGCCAATTCAACAAGGCTATTCATCTTACTGATATTGGTACTACTGAAACCACTAAAATGGAGCGGTCACCTTCTCTGGCTATCCACTTCCTCTCCAAACCTGTTAGATTTCTAAGCCCAGATTTGAAGAGAAGTAAGTGCCTGGGACTAAAACATTCATTCCTATCTTTTTTGTGTGTGAAGGTTCAATGGACCAGCTACAGTTCGTTAGAAATGTCAACACATTCAAACCTGTCTGGATGGTAAAGCTCAAAAAATCATGATGCCATACTTCAAGATGCGTACCACTTGGAAAACTATAATTGATGAACTTATTAAATAATTCAAATGTAACCCCCACCTTTTCTAACCATTTAATGCTTTTATGCGAATCTGACCAAGATGTGGGGAAATCAACATCAGATTTTCAAACAGTTTTATCATGGAGCCCAGGCCATTGCATCCTGTGATTGAGTTGACTTAAACAACGCCACCGCCGCCATCCTCTCAGCATATCAGCACATTACCGATCTTGTGCTCTACTTCCAGAACAACAAATAGATGTATAAGTCTATCCTCATAATCAAGGAATCTATAATGGAGTTACCAAAGCTAGAAATGTGTCAACCATCTACTAACGGGAATCAACTTCAAATTCATGAAGTCATACTATTCCAGAGATATAAGCCCCCATTGTAATCCTTGTTATTATTGTCAAATTTTTGGCCATCAAGAAAGCTTCTGTTGGAAGAAACATGCCGATGAGGCAGGAAAAAGGGGAGTCAGCTTAGGGGCGCGAGGTACCCTCTGCTGATGATGCCTCATCTCAATCTTAATCATTCACTGCTCTGCACGCAGAGTGTTATAGTCTATCCAAACCTGACAAATTGGAAGTTCCAGACTTGATTACAAATAAAGGTTTAGCTTCTTCTTAATCTGTTTCTTCAACACCTCTTCCTCTAAAAAAATATAATTAACTCAATCCCTCATTTTGGTACTAAAGTCACTAAAATAGAAGTATTATAAAAATGGCTGTATTTAAGAGATACGCCTACGGATTTTGCACAGGTTCAACTCACTGAGCAATTAGGACTAATGATATGATGATCGTTGTCCTTGAAACAACAGAATAAACTTTCAAATTAATACGAAGCACTTGCATCCACAACTCTCTTTATTTAATATGCTTAGTATAGCGGATTCTTGATGTTTCTGCTTTCTCTAAACTAATAATAACCTCTTCCTCTTAATCATCTTGTCTCACATATATTGTAATTACTTCAGATGCTACCGCTTCTATAACTTAGCAATTTAATTCGCCACATCTCATTGGTTCTGTTGATTCTTTATTTTGTTAATTTCCCAATCGCCTAATCTGAGATTATTTCCCAACAACCCAATGTCGCCTCATTTTGAGGGGACATGGATTACCATTACTCATATCCAATCTCAACAGATTCCATCCATCCCGCCATATTGACCTAGGGCTTATTGTCAAGTCATATTGGAATCACGGCATTACCCCCTCCTTGACTGGATGATAAGGATCTTATTGCTTATATGCCTGGAGGAACTTTGCATGCACTCGGTTAATGATATGACTGCTAGAGGGGTCCTTGATAGTATATGCATCTATACCTGTCTTCTCAATGACTTTGAATGGGCTGATCCAGATACTGGCCAGCTTGTATTTCTAGTTGAACCCATGTTGATCATGGAATAGGACCATGTATCCTTCTTTGAACTGTGCTAGGCTACTTTGTTGAACCTGATCAGCGGCTGGCTTTTTAATTCTCTTGGCTAAGCTGAATAAGTACGCTTCAGTTTGAAATTTATTCAGCATATTTGTTAGGATGGTCAAATAGTGCCGTGTTTCTTTTCCGCCAGTGTCCTCTACACAGGAATATAGGAGGGTGAGCAGAGCAGGGTGCCGTACATAAAGCAATTGGAATGGGCTTTTCCCCGTGGCCAAATGATAACTGACATTATAAGTAAAGATGGCAGTGGACAAAAGGGAGCTCCAATCTGAGGGTCGATCCACTACTAATTTACAGAGTATGTTCACTAAAGTCCCATTGACCCACTCCACCATTCCATTAGATTTGGGGTGGTATGGGGTTGTCAAAACCCCTCAGATGGCCATTAGCTCGTTAAGCTTTGGAAGAATGTGGGAAGTGAAATGAGTTCCATTGTCAGCCAGGATGAACTGGGGACAACTGTTTTGCTGAATTATACACTCCATAAAAAACTTGGCCACCGTTAGCGCCCCCAAATCACGTATTGGTCATTCCTCAACCCACCTGGTCAAGTGGTAATTGCTACCAGGATGTATTTGGACCAGTTTGCCCCTGTTGGTAAGGGACCCACAACATCAATCAAAATGGTGTGCTAGGGGAAGTGCGGCTTCACTAACCAGTATGGAGTCTTTTGGCAGAACAGCTTTTCCACTTGACACTGGTGACAGGAGGAGATAGTATCAAGTACATCAAAGTTCATGCTTTCCCAGTAATACCAAGGCTGCAATAATTCCAAGGTCTTATGTACTCAACCATGTCCAACCGCTCAGTGTGCGCTCATAATAATAGTTAAGCGGGTGGAAGGTCTTGGGATATTCACGGTTTTGTCCCCTATCCGATTATGCAATTCCCCATTTTTATGGAACACATCAGCCCTTATTCCGTCCAATGCCTTGATGACTGGGGGCGGTTCATCATCATACTTGCCAATAAGCATCTTATTGAACATGATATCGCTCAGATCTGCCGTAACTGCAATTGTGGGTGATCTCTATAAACAATTGGCATTCTGATGTTTTGCTCTGAGTTCAGGAAGAATTTCAAAATGTATGCCTGCAATTTAAGAGCCCATTGGGCCAGACGCCCTTCCAGTTCTTTAAGATTTTGTAACCAGAATAGCGAGGCATGATCTGGTACAACTTTGAATTTCACCCCATGCAAATACACCCAAAATTGCTTATAAGCGTAGATCACCACTAAGCACTCTCACTCAGTCATGGTATAATTGCATTCATGGCTGTTCAAGCTACGACTGCAATAAGCTAAAGGGTGCTCTTCTCCTTCCTTGTCTTTTTTAAATAGGACTGCCATTACAGCGGAAGGGACGCATCCATCTGGACAATGAACCCTTTTTTAAAATTGGGATAGTGTAACACTGGAACAATAATTAATGCCATTTGAAGCGTATCAAAAGCACGTTACTGACATTCCATCCATTCAAAAATAGTGTAGTTTTTTATTAACTCAAATAGTGGGCCCCAATACAGCTGAAGTTAGGGATGAAGCACCGATAATAGCTGACCATTCATAAGGATATATGTATGTCCCGCTTGCTGGTAGGCAGAGTCATTTTTTGAATAGCTTCCACCTTAGTGGGTTGAGGTCTCATCCCTGTGGCATCACTACAAACCCTAAGTATACCAGCTGGTCCTTAAAGAAATAGCATTTCCGAGGTTTGATCTTGATATTGGCCTCAACAAGCTGGTGGAATACTGCTTCTAAATGGTCAAGGTGTTCAGAGATAGTTTGTGAGAAAGCATTAATGTTGTCAAGGTATACAAGGATGCATGACAGTTTTAGGTCCCCAATAATAGTGTCCATAGCCAGTTGGAATGTAGCCATGGCGTTACACAGCCCTTGCAGCATCTGAGTTGGTTGAAAAATACCTTTGGATGTGATTATGGAACGTTTCTCATGTTCTGCCGCTGGCAACTAAATTTGCCAGTAGTCCAAGATAAGGTCCATAGCTGAGAAGTAGCGAGCTCCCCCTAACCAATCCAAAGTGTCATCAATCCGCGGTAAGGGATAGAAGTCCTTTTTGGTGATGCTGCTGAGCTTTTGGTAGTCCTTTGATACGCGGTTGGTGCCATCCTTCTTTTTTACAATCAGAACAGGAGAAGCCCATGGCTTCTTCAATGGTTTAAGCATCCCTTGCGCTAATAGCTTGTCAATTTCCTCGGTTACTACTTCTTCTGCCACCATTGATTGGCGGATTGGTCTTGATCTTATGTGAAAAGTCTCCAGTGTCCAGCTATGAACCACCTCCTGCGCACATCCTAAATCATGGTCATCAACAGCGAAAATCTCTTTATATTTTTGAAATAAAGCGATTTTATCCTTCTGTGGTTTTGAAAGCTTTATTAAATCATTGAACAATACAACTGCCATTACATTTAACTGTGGATTGAAAGGAAGACCAAATTTCTCCAGCGACCCAAATTCATGAACTGAAAGAATCTCCTCAATGGGGATTAAGTGTAAGTATGCCACTATATGGTGGCAGCGGATTTGAAGTGGTACCATTTGTAAATTTGCAAGTAAAACTTTGATCGCCCCTTGCCCTGGTAATATAATTCCTGGGGCCACGTGGGGCTCAAACCGTGACTGCTGATATGGCCCAATAACCTCCCCATAGAGTCCGTCTGGAATTTCAACCACCAAATCAGTGTTCAATATTACTTGATGCCCAGATGGAATAGATATAGGTCTGGCCACTCTGAGCAGCAGCCCTTGATATTCATAAATCTGTTGAGAAAGGGCCTGGGTTTTGCCCTTTAACTGATGGTAGCGCACTGGGATTACTCTGTTGCTATAAGCTAGATTGATATTCCCCATATGCACCGGATTATTTAGAACTCCACTAGAGGTGAAGTGATTTATTATTCGCTGACCCAATATTTCAAAAGTTTCATCTGTCATGTCAATGACAGCCCCATAGTGTCACAAGAAAGCAGTTCCAATTAGAAGATCATAATTGCTATCTGGTAACACTATAGCTGGGGCTACCACAACAATAAAATCAAACTGCAGCGGAAGCGCACTATATGCTCCCTCAGAGACCATATTTTTGCTCCAGCAGTGCCGTATACCATCCAGTGTTCCATATCCGGTTCTAATGACAACCTGGCCACCAATTTGGTGGAGACTATATTGACAGGGGTAAAATATCTATGATGGCACGGACTCAGGTTTTAACTACAACCAAGTCACAGTAAGTACATTTGGAGTAAGATGCATCTTGACTGTTTATAACATGGACATAAAAGGAATCCCTGTTTCCAAGGAAACATGCAATCCCCTTACCAATTCTGAGGTATTATTTGATTATATTTTTTACTGGAAGAGCGGCGCTTACTGATTGCAAAAAAGGTGCATCCAAGGAGGGGTTTAACTTTTCAGGGGTTACTTGGTTGAACATTTGGCAAGCATACGGCTCAACCTCCATCTGGGACCCCTCTTCTGCCATAGCCGCATACTGCACTTGCGTCAAAACATTCACCCCTCAACTGGCTGCTGATATAAAACTGACTCATTGTGCAAGGGAACTTCTGCTGAATATTCTAATTTGGGTTCATGTGGGACATCTGGTATAGCAGAGATAGAGAGTCCCTTCTCTATTACGCTCTGACTATTCCATGGTCATACTGTTCTGGCTGTACATAAGATTAGTTGATTAGGGCACCATAATACCAGATGCCCCCTGTTGACTACATTTGAAACAGCTGACCCCGTAGGGCTCATGTCCATGATCAATATGAAACAAGCCGCGGTGAGAGTTGGGCTGGAAGTGGTCAGCATGAACAGATTTTGGGCGATAATTGGGTCAAGGACAATAAGCAGGTATGGGGTGGATGTTTAACCGCTGAGGGTAACTTGGTGGAATGTGAACTAGACTAGCAGAGTCCCCCAAGTAGGATGATTCAGCAGTTATAACAGAAGGATTTTGCTCTGTATTAGGTGGAGGGAAGTTGGCTGATGTACGGTGCAAAAATTGAACAATTTTAAGTAAAGGTAAATGTTGAGAATATATATGGCTGGATGACAAGCCACTATTATGACCCTGCGGATAATTGGAGGAATTCCGCCAAAGGATCAATGGACAGAATCTGCCAATGATGATTTAGAGCTATAAGTAATTGGTCGATTTAGAATAAGGTGATAAAAGATCACAACGGGTCTTATTGTTTTGCCTTCAAAATAGGGTGATAAGGTGATGTCAACATTTGACAAAAGGATATTGGATCACCTCGAATTAAGGCGATAAATGATTAAAGAATAATAAGCCAAAACCAATGAAAATATAGCGACATGAATAAACTAAGCAGAAGGGTCAGTACTGACAGACACCGCTGAAATATCAGTAAAATGAGGGTTGGAGAAGTGGTCTTAAAAGGTTTTAGAAGGAAAAGAAAGGGAAGAAAAGAGCGGACCAGAGGGGAATCCACTGACAAATTATATTTTAATAAAGAAGTGGTTGGGAAAATTGCTCCCATGTTTATTATATATTGAGTGGTTACAAGTGTATCAAGGAACTGGCGATCATCATATCAACTGTTCTAATTGTTTAATGGGGGAAACCCAGCGCAAAAAACCCTTTGGAGGGTACATACCGAATTGCTAAGATTCAACAGTGGCGCTCACTACAGGGGGCCCATTGACCAATAACAAAATTATGAAAATTCAGCTGCCGGCTATGTTTCATCCAGGTTGTTTCAAAATGAAATATGCACAAAACAATGGCCCTGGGGCCTATGAGTAGTTGAGACTTGTGTTAGATACTGTGCTTAAAAAGCAGGATGAGTTGCTACAGAAGGTTTACAGTGATAAGCTGCCGCCATTTGATCATGAAGGAAATATTCATAACTTTAGCCAACCTGAGTTTGCAACTGAAGGTAATTTGGATTGATGGAGGGAAAAACTGTTACTCTCCTCTTTGGATGTTGAAAGTGCTGATCAAGTCATTTGTTACTTCTCAGCTAGTTCCATTTTATACCAAGAAGTTAAGGAGATGGTGCTGCAATTGTTTAGCAGAACTTCAAAAGTGTTGCAGCAGAAAACCGAGTTCTTGACCATTGGGTTTCAGCGAAACGAGACCCTCACCACATTCACTGACCAATTTACTACAGAAGCGCATGTGCTGATTGGAGCAGGCATTCTATCCGAAGTTGATGTGTGTATAGCGATGGCCTCAGCGGTGAAGCCATACCCTGAGCTTTACAATATCATAGCTCTGTTGTTAGAGCCCAAAGTACCTCTTCTTAAGCTTGTTCAGTTTGTACGTTGTTTATCTGTAACTTTTACTCCACCCAATTCTGAGCAAATCCGCACTGTCACAGTTGTTCCCCCTAATCATGTGGGAAGAGATAACTGGTCAGAGAGAATCCCGTCAGGATACTCTCCTCCATCCAATTGACGTTCCTTAATTTCTGATCAACATCAAATCAACTACCAATCTGGGCCTAACCACGCTGACAGGGGGCAGTCGTTATACAGTTGGAGGTCTGGTTACGTTGATCCTTTTCAAAGTCATCTACCAAATGAACCAACTTATCCTAAACATGGCCTTAGGTCCTATGGAGTAAGCTGTTTTAATTGTGGTCGTACTGGGCACATGAGACAATGGTGTCCCAACCAATGGATCCCTCCCTTGCAATGAGAGCAGGGCTATCAGGGAAAAGCCTGAGTGGAGTAGAGAAGGGACTCTCTACCTCCGCTACCCTTGAACTTACATGCCCCACCTGAGTCTACTGTGTTAAATATAGCTGAAGCTTCTCAGTATGACGATACATTCCTCTACCAACAGCTGGTTGGGGGAGTAAATGTTCTGACCAAAGCGCACGTTGAAGAAATGGAGAACAAAAACTCTCCGGATCAACTTAAGCTTTATGCTTGTCAAATGTTTGACCAAAATCTGTTAGGTCAGCTAGAACCAGTCGCATATGCCCTGTCCCTAAGGAGAATAGACGTCGCCCTCCCAGTGGACACTATCATAACCAGATACCTTAAAATTGGTGCGGGTATTATGAGTTTACTGGGAAAACATGAATCCTTAAGTGTACATGTAGTAAATAGCCAGGATGCATCTTACTCAGAATGCACTTACTGTGACATTGTGGTAGCTAAAACTCGGGTACAGGCTATCATCAATATGGGCGCACCTGTTAATATTATCTCCACTACCTTGGTGGCGAAGTTGTCTTTAAAACCTGACATAGACCACTGGGTGGTGTATGAAACCGCTGGAGCTGAAACCACCACTTCTGAGGGAGCATATAGCGTTCTTCCCTTGCAGTTCAAATTTATTGTTGTGGTAGCTCCAGTAGTGGTATTACTGTTGGCGCTACAGTTCCTCAGACTGGCACCAGGGTTCATGGTGGCTCAAAGCTGGAAAATTGAAAAAGAGCACCAAAGAGAAATGGGAAAATATGGGTTAGTTTACCGAATAATTTATTAAATTAAAATGCTTTGATATTTATAGGGTGCATTGGGACTTGGCGCCTTCGGATCTTCTGAGCCTCATCTGATCAGGATCTTTACTAACCTTCCAGAATGGCCTCCTTGAGGGCG
>JAKSZP010010911.1:0-84958 GCA_022478985.1 Massospora cicadina | reverse complement strand
CCCCTTCAGTATGAGGAAATACCTTTCAG
Source organism: Massospora cicadina (assembly GCA_022478985.1). NCBI lineage: Eukaryota > Fungi > Entomophthoromycota > Entomophthoromycetes > Entomophthorales > Entomophthoraceae > Massospora > Massospora cicadina. Next base: position 84,929 of record JAKSZP010010911.1, on the reverse strand, counting down.
TGAAGTGGTTCAATTATAAGAGTCTATATCAATATAGCTTGACGTCAAAAACTTGAAAAAATATAGACAAAAAAAACAAATTAAAGCTTTATGAAATTTTATGGGGCATATTTTATCCACAAGTAAGTATGATGAAAAAGCAACACTGAGCACTTCATATGGTCTACAAATTCAGGAAACTCACTCCATTATTTAAAAGATGTTTTACAATTCTCCAATATGGTGGGCAAACTTTTATGATAGATGGAATGATAAACTTATAACAGTTTTAGGTTGGTTGGATAAAGTATTTTGATTGTGAGATAAGGAGGGAGATTTAGGATAGGTCACAAAATTTTAGCCATTAATGTTAACTAGTGGGGTAAAGGGCTTAATTTAATTGACTTTAAAATTAACAGGGTCTATTTTTCTCATAAAGTCAGAAAAATGTATTTTATGTATTTTAGTATCTAAAGCTATAGTATTGGGCTTCTGAGAGGGTCCCTCCTTAGATCCCTGATGATTATGACCTTTTATATATAATCCAAATCAGAGATTTAGAGGTCCATGAGGGTACCTCATAGTAGCTATAAGAGATTTACTAATTGTATCTCCCAAGTACTGAAATTACTTAAGTTTTGATACTGAGTCTTATGGAAAGGGAATTAGTTTTGTCAATTTTTAAATATGGTAGACAATCCCTAAAAGTACTAATATCTAATATAAATCTGTTTAGAGCATTTTTTATCAACTATATACCATTTCATAAGTAGATTTATGATCAACCATTATCACTAGTTAGAAATAAAATATATATTAGAGATAAAAACTATGCTAATTTATTTAACGATAAGCTAAATAAAAAAATTGTACACAAAACTTTTATGAGATATAATTTATCTAGTATATAAGTCATTAATAACTACTTTGTAGCATTATTATAAAAACGTATAAACTATATTAAGACAAAATTATATATTTTTGGCACTAGTGTTGTCCAACCCAAAAGGGGGAGCTGCCACACATCTTTGTTTGCAATTGAGTCAAACAAAGGGATTATCAGAAATTAAAAATCCTAATATGGCACTTCAGCTAACAGCTTAGAAAGCTTTTGAAATTCAGGCTCTTATTAGCTAACTGGTGTGTTTTCAAATCTGAATTACAGCAATTAATTGTAGTAGATTTAGTTTCTCAACTGCAGAATAAATATATTGTAGGGGTTAATTGACCACTTATAGTTAAACTGACAATAAATAAATAAATGTAAAGGATTATATTTTATATGAGTTTTATTAGTCACCGCAGGTGGGGAGTTAAGAAGTGAACCCTTTCAATATCTCAGTGCTTAGTATATCAATTGTGTTGAGGCACAAAGTTCAAATCAGGCTAAGAATTTCTGAATTAGAAAATATGGGAATTTGACCTATTGGTGCTCTTGAGACTTGCCTCACTTTGATAGAATGGCTGATGAGGGCAAAGGCAGGTAGGATAAATCCATGAGGTGAGGATAAAATAATTTATCCAATCATTGGGTGGTAAAATATTTGCACCTTGTGGGACCCCCTCCAACCCTATAAAAGGGGCCAGTCTTTGCGGTGTATGTTGTACTATATTAGCTGTAAGATGGGGAGGGACCTCCAAATGGCTCCCCTGATTTTGCTGACAACTTGGAGAAAACCTGCTACTAATTTTAGGCTTATTTGGCTGAGGAGTGGGGAAATTATATTGCCCCAATTTGAGGGGCTCCACCAATAATTGGCCAGGGTCTTTTGGCTGATGTTATTGCTATTTTCATCCAAAATGCTCTTTTCACAATATTGGACTTATAATTATCTAACAGAAGCCATATCAGAAGGTGAGGAAGCTCTGGTGAAACTTTTCTCTGGTGCCTGCTTTAGCTGGATGACCATAGTGGATAACATCTGGGTAGGAGCATCAGCAACATGGGGCATAAGGAGGTATAGTTGTGGGTTTTTATTTATGAGGCCAGTGGTGTCCATCACCTCAGTGTATTGAGCAAGTTGATGCTTAGCAAATGTGATGAGAGCAGGCATACAAGTGAATAACCTGATGCACTGGTTGGTTTGGGATAATTGGGGTCAAAAAAAGAAGATTTTGCCACATCAATGCAAGTGTGGCTTGCATCAAAAGCAAGCTCCTCAATTTTATTTTGCATTTTCTTCAAAATCATGGGAAAAGTTTTGAATAGAAATACCCTCCACAAGGGGTTCCATCACCCCATGAAGATGCTGGTGGAGTAGGTTGTTGGCAGGGGCAGCTGCAGCCTCAACTGCCAAGAAAAAATTATATCTCCTTTAAAAAAATTAAATGAGGTGGGTTGACCTTGGGATAAATATACCACACCAAGTTTTTTTAGCCTGTGCTGGTTTCGAACCTGTTTTGATCAAAACCCAACCCAGAGTGAAGCAGGAACCACCCCGCTATGCTACCACTCCTCTAAATTATATCTTCTTTAGTCAATAATGTTTTATTTTTTTCTTAGTTGAACTTATAATTTTATTAAAATAAATAAAAATATCTACCATGTAATTCATGAACTAACTATAATTTTTTACCTATTAATAATTCAAGCTTTTTATTTTAACTTCACTCTGTAGAAACATACTTATACTATTCTATATAATTTATTATTATCTGATAGTATATACTAATACCAATAATAATATAATTTAAAAACAAAATATAGTTTTACTTTTAATGAATAGAATAAACTCTTTTTTAGATTTATATGAATGACCAATTTATTAATCTTTACACAACCTAATTTTACCCACAGTAAATATAAACTATAATTTTGCTTAAAATCAAAGCTAAAAAGAAGGCTAACTTGTCATTAATCTAAGCAATATAAATATTATATATATTCTTATGTGAATTTGTGTATGTGTATCTAATATATAGCAAAAAGATATCTTAACATAGTTAAGAGCAATTTAGAATCACCAACATTTTATAAAAATATCATTAGAATCTATAATTTTTCTATTGAAAATTATTATTTTGTAACTTTAAAAGACATGTTTTAGATTAAAAAACACATACTTTTTTTCAGTCAAATGATAAGATATAATACTATTCTAAGCATATAGATGTTATGTTGGCTCAAACAAATTATTAACTAGAACAAATTTTTATATGATAAATGACTAAAGTGTGCTGGTAAGTGTGAAACAGGGTGTCTCATGTTAGATCCATCAGTAATAAGTAATGTCAGACTTTATATTAGAAATTTGAAACAAATAACTTATCTCATAAATTTCAGCTTATTCTAATTTTTAAGTTCTGACCAGTCAAAAATAATTTCCTCTATAAATAATTTGAATTTAGTTAATGTATGTACTATGTTTATAACTTTATAGACAAGCTGAAAATAATAAATAATTTTATTTAATTATGAGGTATTAGTAACAAAGTTATACTAGCTAAAACGCTCTTTTTAGTAATTAAATAACAGTTATATTGCTCAAATTTAGAATCTTTATTTATTATAGTAAAATATTTTAACATATGAGAACAATGTAGTAATACTTGAAGACTAGAAAACTGTATAAAATAATGGTAATGACAAGGTATGCATATTAAATAAAGAAAAGAAATTATAAAAAGGATTGTATACAAAAAACTCTTTAATTGAAATTTACACTTTGTTTAGAGCATTATCATTATATCTCTAGTGGTAAATTTTATATTATAATTTATCTATGTGACTTAGTACCAAGTATAAAAACAACATAAAGTTAATGTATAATTACCAATAAGTCACATATTATAGTTTTCTAAATATTATCATTATTATAGAAAAATAAAGAAAAATAAGTTTAAAGCTAAAAGAATCATTTAACAAATAAAAATCTAAGAAGTTTGATGCCTCCAGTAATGTTGAATTTATGCACTATTTATTAAAAGTATGGAATAGCAATTGGAGTAAATAGATACAAAATAGAAAATTTCTGTCAGAGTGTCAGAGGCTTTGATTAAGAGAAATTGTAACTACATAAGAATGGTTATTATTTGTAAATCTTTTAAATTATATATAAACTCTGTCAAATACAATACTTGATTTTTCTATCTTTTATAGTTTAGCTTTAACAACATTGGCATATGTTTATGTATAAAGTTGCTATTACTTATTGTAAAATATCTCTTAATCAATGGTGAAAGTTTAATATAAAAATTAGGTGATAATATAGCATGTACAAGAAAGTAGATATAATTAAGCATTTTTGTATCAAAGCACAACGTTCTATAAATTAAAGCTAAAAGTTGTTTTAGAACAATGCTATACTTATCCATAAAGTATTAATTGTATATGTTAAATTAGAATATAAAAACTTGACATTTATTTGTCATTTATTATAAACCTTATTGCTTAAACACCAAATAGCAATTTGAAATTATGAACCAAGAACAGATGTCTTGGAGGCAACAAAAGTAGAATTTTGATTATATGAATCAGCTTCATGAGTACCATTGGAGTAGGAGCTGGACTCAATGCTGCTAGAACTTATGGGACCGCTGGGGCTTTTTACAATTCTTGAATTATAGTTCATATTGTAGTCTTTTCCTTTAGCATATGAGTCTGCCACATGACTACCTTGGGAGTAAGTGTTTTTATAGTTATTTTCAGAACTATAAGGAACACCATAGATACCACCATTGATATAATTAGAGCCAAAATTGTTGCCATTGGAATAGGAGTCAGCTTCATGGCTTCCTTGATCATAGTTGTTTGACTGTACACTTCCAGAGCTTCCACCATGCCCACCATTGACATAATTAGAAGCATAATTGTTTCCCTTTGCATAGGCATCTGCTTCATGGTTTCCTTGAGAGGATGAGCTTCCATAAACATTTACAGAATTATAAGGCCGTCCATAAGTTCCACCATTGATGTAGTTAGCACCATAACTGTTGCCATTTGAATAAGAGTCAGCTTCATGGCTTCCTTGATCATAATTGCTTGACTGTACACTTCCAGAGCTTCCACTATGCCCACCATTGACATAAGTAGAAGCATAATTGTTTCCCTTTGCATAGGCATCTGCTTCATGGTTTCCTTGAGAGGATGAGCTTCCATAAACATTTACAGAGTTATAAGGCCGTCCATAAGTTCCACCATTGATGTAGTTAGCACCATAACTGTTGCCGTTTGAATAAGAGTCAGCTTCATGGCTTCCTTGATCATAATTGCTTGACTGTACACTTCCAGAGCTTCCACCATGCCCACCATTGACATAATTAGAAGCATAATTGTTTCCCTTTGCATAGGCATCTGCTTCATGGTTTCCTTGAGAGGATGAGCTTCCATAAACATTTACAGAGTTATAAGGCCGTCCATAAGTTCCACCATTGATGTAGTTAGCACCATAACTGTTGCCGTTTGAATAAGAGTCAGCTTCATGGCTTCCTTGATCATAATTGCTTGACTGTACACTTCCAGAGCTTCCACTATGCCCACCATTGACATAAGTAGAAGCATAATTGTTTCCTTTGCATAGGCATCTGCTTCATGGTTTCCTTGAGAAGATGAGCTTCCATAAACATTTACAGAGTTATAAGGCCGTCCATAAGTTCCACCATTGATGTAGTTAGCATTATAATTGCTGCCATTTGCATAAGAGTCGGCTTCATGGCTTCCTTGATCATAGTTGCTTGACTGTACGCTTCCGGAGCTTCCACCATGCCCACCATTGACATAATTAGAAGCATAATTGTTTCCCTTTGCATAGGCATCTGCTTCATGGTTTCCTTGGCTATATGAATTTGCATTGACGCTCCCACTTCCGCTGACACCTCCATAAATGGATAACGCTTGGGTGGAACTGAGTTTGCCTAGGGCGAGTAGCGCAACAAATGTGGTGAACATTACGTATTAATAAGACTAGTTAAATAAAGTATTAATTTTGATTTATAATTATAAAGATCAACTTCGCTTGCTTTTATACATTCACAATGCGGGGTTGTGTTGTATCAATTCAAGCTTAAATCGAAAAACTTAAGATGAGCAGTTAAACGCACCGTTAAATAAAATTTGTGGGGCGATGAATTGCAGCTTTACCTTTTTAATCTTAAATTTAATAAAAGCAAACGAAGCATGTGGGGTAAATCTAGAGATCTTGGAAGTACAATCGATCACTTATTTAACACGTGCCAAATCATCTTAAATCATGTGGGGTTGTCTTATTTTTAAACCTTAAATTTCGCGAAAATACAAATATTCGGTGTATTTTGGGTTACTAGTCGAGTGGCTAATTATTTTGATTTTACTGTAAAGCTTTACTCTATCTATAATCCTCTGTATATTTTATTATTTGAATAAATTGAATCGCTCTCAATTTTTTGTTTTAGGTGATTCCTACAGATAATTATTACTCATAATAGACTTTAGTATATTAGTTTAAATAGAAAGTAAAGATGTTATTTCATTTAAAATCAGGTTTTGGATGCAAAGTAATAAAACGACTAAGATTAAACTTTTAAATCTTTATCTTATAAAAATTGCAAGTGAAACGGTTAAAAGTAATCAAATCATCAAAACAAAATATATTGGGATTCTCATCAAATGAGGTCTATTATCAGACGACGTGAAAAATTTTAAAAAGCCAACGTTATTATTAAAGATGCTTGCCACCAAATTGCATACATATTTTAAACTATACTGACAGATAGCGCGGCTTCACCCTCGTTTAACACGTTCGTCGCCCAGCGTAATTTAGTTGAGTTTCTCACGGGGCCCAAACGTGACTATCGATAAATTATCGAATGCCAGGAAGCGAGAAAAATATCAAAAAATTAGGAAAAAGAACCTCCTTTAAAAAAGGCACTAAAAAGTATGAAATAATCGAGAAATTATGCCTCCTCAATAGAACCCTTTTTGAAGTCGGTGCCATATTTTAACCTGACTTATAATAGCCATTTATAATATATACTCAGCACTGTATATTCTAAGTTGCTTATAGTTTACATTTGGACCCAATCCAGACATCTACTTAATAAAACACATTCACTGACGTACTCACTGACTGACTGACATCTGAAACCTTCGAATCTGATAGGTTCAATCTATTTGGGTGAGTGGGTGAGAATCGGTGAATCTTATCGAATCTGAATCTATCGAGTATGATAGGCTCAATCTATTTGGGTAAGTTGGTAAGAATTGGCGAATATCTTTATCTATATCTATATCTATATATATATTCTATTTTTATTTTATTCGAGATGGGCCGACCTGGGGACGATACCGCACCGATTGAGGGGAAATCGAATGAATGGGAAAGGAGGATAAAACCCGGAAAACCTCCATGCGCGGCGTATGATAGGCTAGGAACTCCATGGACCGCCTTTGCTATTCGCTATCTCAGTTCGGGGCATTGGTGCGCAACGCCAACACAGTCAGTCGTCCCCTACCCAGTTTCAGTACCAGAATCGAACTCGGGGAGGCAGCGGCAGAGGGTCCCTATTCTACCACTGGGATATCCTCCCTATATATATATATATTCTATAAAGTTTGGGAACGGAATACTAATATACAATTATTTAATATAATCATATTTATTTATATCAGTTCTATATAAGATCTAGAACATATGTTTCTTTTTTTTTAGTACTAGAACATATGTTTCTATTGGTAATTATATAGCAATTTGGATGGTATTTTCATATCCATTTACTTCAATTTTTCATAGGTTTTAATAAGTGGTTAGCTTTTAGCTGTTTTGTAAATTCAATAATTGGTTTTTGCTGAGTGGCGGTTTATTTTTTGGTCGATTCGATAGGCTCAATAGTTTCAGGTAAGTGATTGATGGTTTAGTTAATATGGCAGGCTTAATTGATTTTGGCTAAGTGATTGTAGGTTGGAATTTTTAATAGATTTAATGGTTTCTGAACTTATTGATAACTATCTACCAATATAAAAACTAAAATAAAAAAAGAATCTGATTGATTTGAAAGTTTATTTTATTTGGCCGAGTGGGTTGATGGTTTTTGGTCGAATCGATAGGATACAGTTTAGCTTTGGAGGAAATTAGTTATTGGCTGATTTGATAAGTTCAGTTAGATTTAGCTGAGTGGTTGGTGGTTTTGGTTGCTTCGATTGAGCAATTAGATTTGGCCGAGTAGTTATTGCTTAACTATATATAAAATCTAAATTAATCAATTCAAATCACCTGAAATTCTAAAGACACCGTAGCGAAGCACGGATAACTCCGCTAGTTTATAATGATTTGAGCTCGTCCCGCTATGAGCTCATACTGTGATTTTGAACATACCCCCCAGCCATAGGACATATCAAAAGTGCTTCGAAACTATCGCTTCACCAATTCCGGAAAAGTGTTTATCCGGAGTTGTATTGGTCAAGTATCTGCCCATTAATTTAGTAAATAAAAAAATGGGCTTGGAAGCGATAGATTTCAAGTGTGAGTATGTTCATCGCTGGATAAACTTTATTCCGGAATCGGTGAAGCGATAGCTTCGAAGCACTTTTGATATGTCCTATGGCTGGGGGGTATGTTCAAAATCACAGTATGAGCTCATAGCGGGACGAGCTTAAATCATTATAGATGGCTATCGTTTTTGCATAAGTTGACCAATAAACTCATCTAAATTTAATAAAAATGAATTATTTTAGATAGTGATCAATAAAGTTAATAGATTGATGAATAAAAGCGACCAAATCTAATAAAATGAATTACTGTAGATGGTGATCAGTAAATTTGGCATACGTTGACCAATAAAATCATCTAAATTTAATAAAAGGAGTATTGTAGATGGTGATCTGTAAATTTAGTATAATTTGACCAATAAAATCAACTAAATTTTTTAATGAGTTATTAGTATATTTGTTTATAAGATACTATATATAAAATATATACAATGCGTTTTATTTTTAGAGAAATAGTAAGGGGTCAAAAAAGATATATAAAGATAGTAAAATTTAATAAAAGTAGGAAAAAGAGCTGCTTTTAAAAATGCACTATTTTTTAAGGGGAAAAGAGATGGGGATAAAGTTTTTTTGGGAAAAAAGAATCTCCTTTAAAAAAGCTCTAAAAAGTATGAAATAATTGAGGAATTAAGCCTACCCAATAAAACCCTTTTTTGAAGTTGGCACCATATTTTAACTAACCTATATAGGTCTTTATAATTTATATACTCAGTACTATTTATTCTAAGTTGCTTATAGTTTATATTTAAACCTAATCCAGACATAAGATATAGATTGTATTTATGAGCAAAATTCTATAATTCAGTTTAAAATATGGCGCCAACTTCAAAAGGGTTTTATTGAGTAGGCTTAATTTCTCAATTATTTTATACTTTTTAGAGCTTTTTTTAAAGGAGGTTCTTTTTCCCAATTTTTTTCAAAGTCACTTAAGAATATAACCTATTGTCCCAATTGTCTAAAATCACCACAAATGAGTTTGGACTATTTTAATGAATACTATAAAACATTGTAATACAAATAATATTTTATCTTAAATATAAATTAATAAAAAGTATAGTATAATGTGGTTTTTAAGTTTTTATTTTGTATCTAAACTAACATCCACCCATGCAGCTAGGAACTTCGTTTTGTGTGCCTTTTTCTTACGTACTCCTTCCGAGCTCCAATGTTGGTTTTGGGTGGTTTTTTATCACTTGATTTCATTTAATACGTCATATTTGAAATTGCTATTAGCGATGCTACACCTACGAATTGTTCGTTAACTCATTCGTCGCCCCGTCACCCAAATTTGGGTGACATGGTGACGAACGTGTTCATTCAACAGCTAAACCAAGTTACCTAGCGTTGCTCGGATTTTTAATTTACCTGATGTTTCGAATTATTTATTTTAGATTTTATATCTATCACTAGCTGACTTACCCGTGCTTTGTTACGGTGTCTAAAATTTTCAGATTTTCATTTATTAATTTAGATTTTATATTATAGATAAAAAAACCACTCAGCCAAATCTAATTGCTCAATCGAATCAACCAAAAGCCACCAACCACTCGGGTAAACCTAACTGAACTTATCAAAACAACCAATATCTAATCAACCCTCAAAACTAAACTGTGTCCTACCGATTCGACCAAAAGCCATTAACCACTCGGCCAAACAAAATAAACCTATCGAATCAATCAACTAGCACCAAACTGCTACCCGAAACATCTCTTTATACTTAATCATTGAGTATGTGACATACCCCTTATCTTGAATAAAATGAGTATGTGACATAATTCACCCCCTTCCCCCTCAGCTATGCTAGGCTAGGGGAACCTAGTCTGGTATGCTTGAGGTTAAAAAGTTTTTAACATATTTTGCTCTGTTTTTATCCTGCCTTTATTTTTTTGTCGGTAAGAAGGGTCCCATGGTCCCTTGCCTCGAATAAATGAGTATGTGACATATCTTCCAAACTACTAAATCAACTTCTACTTAACTTGCCAAAAGTGTTTTATTAATTAGGTGAACCAAATTAGGCAGGCTTTTAATTAATATAAACATAACATCCAGATACCTATGCTTCGTTACAGTATTTGAAGTTTATCAGATGATAAGCTCACATTGTAGCCTATAGGTTGTGCCAGCACTACTCTCGAGCCACTCGGACTAACAGCTTCGCTGTTGCCCTCGTGACTGGTGAGCTGATTATCCTAACTACTTAATCTACTTAAAACTCTAACACTGATTTTTTTGAGTTTCAGATGAGCAATTTGGTGAATTATTAGATAATATTCGTCAATTCTCACCCCACTCACCCAAATAGATTGAACCTATCATACTTGATAATTTCAGATTTGATAAGATTCGCCAAGTCTCACCCACTCACCCAAATAGATTGACCCTATCAGACTCGAAGGTTTCAGATGTCAGTCAGTCAGTATGTCAGTGAAATTTTTTTATTAGGTAGATAAAAGCAAGTGTGTGCGTGATGCCCAGCCAAAACCGCGTCATGCTGAGCTTTGAAAATTTTGATATAGGTGGACTGAAGTGGGTCTATGTGCATCTCAAAGCCAGATTTTGATTTTTATAATTTTAAATTTTATTCGAGGTGGGCCGACCTGAGGACGATACCGCACCGATTGAGGGGAAATCGAATGAATGGGAAAGGAGGATAAAATCCGGAAAACCTCCATGCGCAGCGTATGATAGGCCAAGAACTCCATGGACCGCCTTTACTATTCGCTATCTCGGTTCGGGGCATTGGTGCGCAACGCCAACACAGTCATAGTCGTCCCCTACCCAAAGTTCCTCTACCGGAATCGAACTCGAGGAGACAGCGGTAGAGTTTGATTTTTATAATAAAAGAGTTTTATATATGGAAATTAAATATATATATGATTTTAATGGTATTCTGTATATCGTTTCAGCTGTGCAGTTTGTTATTCAGTTGATTCAATAGTTTCAATAGTTGTGCCAAGCGGTTGAAGGTTATTTGGTTAATTAATAGGCTCAATAGTTTACGTAAGCTATTAATGTTTGTTTGATTTGATAAATTAATTAGTTTTGGCTGTTGGTTGAGCTTTTTGGTTGATTTGATCTGATAAGTTCAGTTTGATTTTGCTAAGCAGTTGGTAAGAGTTATTTTTAAATATTTAATCTTTTTTTCTTTTTTTAATAAAATGATTCAGCAATAAAAGGAACCAACCCCATATGACAACACCTAAATCTTCCTTTTTATTAACTGCATATTAATTTAACAATGATAAATGGGGTGGGAGGAAACAATGTTCACCCTAGAAAGAACAAATTTTTACCTGGTATGGCATTTTTATCCCACCTTAGCTTGTGGCTACAGGTGTGCACAACTACACCTAGCAGGGTTAGACAACTACCCCAGGTTATTGATTTAATTAGTTTAATGTATTAGCTAAGCAGTTTAGCACTTTAATTATAACTATGACTAGCAGGTAGCATGACTTTGCCCTTGTTTAATTCAACCTCTCAACTGAGTTACTCAGAGTTGCTCAGGTTTATAATATGTGACTCAAATTAAAAAGTTTTAGATTTATATTATAGATAAATACCAAACCACTTAGCTAAATCTAAAAACATGCCAAATAAATGATCACCAACCACTTGGTAAACCCAAACTGAACTTTTCAATTAACCAAAAACCATCACCCTGTGTTGAAAAACCTCTGAGATTGCTAATCCATTGGTGGATATCCCCTCCCCTGTCTTATCCCTATCACCTATTAACTCATTTTCAAATGCTTTTCCTTTAAGGCCTCAAAATTCTCTTTCCTTTTACAGACAATTACAAGTCCAATATTGTGAAAAAAGTGTTTTGGATGAAATAAGCAATAATATCAGCCAAAGGTCCCTGTTCAATTCTTGGTGGAACCACTCAAATTGGGCAATATAATTTCCCCTGCTCCTCAGCTAAATAGGCCTACAGTTTGTAGAAGGGTTATGCCAAATTGTCAGTGGAATCAAGGGAGCCATTTGGAGGTCCCTATCAGGACTTTGGGGGAGAAAATCCAACCTGGCCCCTATTAATCAGGGCCTCAAAGCCCCTAGCAAGTTAATAGGTCATTAAAGCCTTAAGTAAATCTAAAAACAGAAAGAAGATAGGTGAGGAACTGTAATTTATTAAATTAAATCTTGAGGTATTTATAGGACCTTGATGGATTGGGAAAAGAAGGAATCAGGAGTGGGAAGATATCAGCATTGATTGCCAATGACAAATAAATATAATTGTCTAAATTAATACAATGGGGAGTGGGATCATCCTCAGCATTAGTTGCCAGTGATCCCAAAAGGGTGAATTGATTGGGTCAGCATCAGATGGTAATTCTCTGCAGCCCAATTGATGTTTTGACATCTTCAGCATTTAGTCACTGATGTTAAATATAAATTGCAATATAATTAATTATTGGGGCCAATCTCCAATACTTCAGATTGGGCTCAACCCAAGTTAATGGGGAGCCCAATACAGCATCTGCCTGTAGGTGGGTTGCAACCCCTAGTTGGGGCTTCCTCCAATAAATGGAGAATCCTGACAGAGCCCCCTCCAAGCCTCAACTAGAGGTCAGAGCTGAGGTGGTGTAACAGGCAGGTTCCACCAATATGCCATGAAGAAATTGGGAAGTAAGAGCCACGTTGCTGACCGTACTAGGGACAGGCCTGCCAAAGCCCATCCCCAAACCCTTCCACCATGCCTCATCATTGCCACATATTCCTGCACAAAAGTCCCCATGATGCTGCACATCAATAGCAGGGTCTGGCTCCATGAGAGGGATGAGAACAACGCCAATGCCATGCCAAGCTCACTAGTTGAGCTCATAACTTTGATCTGATACTATTATTTAATAAAATAATATTCTATAATAGCAAGAAAATTATTAAATTTTCTGGTTTTTTTCTTAGAAGATGCAACTGGCTATTCAGGCTCAACCATCCCCTAATAAATAGCACTCTGCTAGTATTGTATAAGCTCCCTCCTATGCTAGTCTCACCCAAACACCTTCCAGAACATTGCTCACAAAGACTCCACATATCACTGGATCATCATCCATGCCGTTCATAAGCCCAACGTCATATTTTCTTGGAATCATTTCAGTTTTGGAATGTCAAATCTCACTAACTCTGACTTTCTCAAGTTTGAGGCCCTTCCTATAAAAGCAATATTCATATCGAGTGCCACCTGATCTGAAGCAATGTATGGATCAGATGCAGCCTGATCCATTACATCACCCCCCTCTGAGTACCAAAACTCCTGGACCTTCCCGGGGCATTGCATGTAGTCTTCCTTCAGCTGCCACGTCACCTCCTCCACCAGATAACATTTCCACTTTACCAGCAATTAATGCTGGCCCTTCACCCATCTCACATCCATTATCAGTTCCACATCATATTCTGGAACAAATCCTTCCCTAGAGTTTAACAGTCCTGGTCAATCCAGGCCTATTCCTTTGAACGCCTGTAACTGGAAAGCATGAATCACTGGATGGGCTTTAGAGCCTTCTGAAGGTTTCAATTCAAAAGCAACTCAATTAATGGCTTGAATGATCTGTTATGGACCCAAAAACTTTGGTCCCAGCCTATGACTCTTAACTGAAAAAGCATAGTTCTTAGCTGCCACCAGTACAAAGTCCCCAGGCTCAAACTCCAGATCTTGCACTCTTTGTCAATCTGCCTAATGCTTCTGCTAAGCCACTGTGCACTTCAAATTTCCTCATAGCTTCTTTCTGATATCCACCATGGTATGCGCCATATCATCTGCCCCTGACACACTCCACCCTCAGATCCCCATTTGATCTGGGATTTAGACCATGGATTCACAATAAATGGAGTCATTCCTGTTGACAATTGACAATGATTGTTATAAAGCAAACTGGGCTATCTAAACCCACAGAACCCAATCATCATGCTGATTGGAGATGTAACACCAAAGATACTGCTCAAGTATCTGATTCACCCTCTCCATCTGTCCATCAGATTGGGGATGGTATGCCAAGGACTGACCAGGCCCAATTTTCAAATTCCCCAACAAACTTGACCAGAATTTTGAGACAAATTGTGGACCACGGTCTGAAATAATTTCCTCATGTAATACATGCCTGGAGAACACTTCATCAATGAAGATTCTTACTGAATCCTTTGCTGAAAAGATCCCCAAGCATGAGAAAAACTTGGCATATTTGGTCAGTCTATCCATGACCACCATAACCGCATCCTTTACCTGCAACTTTGAAAGAACCATTATATAATCAACGCTAATGAACTCCATGGCACACTTGGTGTCTGCAGTGGGTTTAACTTACCCAATGGAGGTTCCCTTGAGGGTTTTGATATTGCACATACCAAACACTCAATCACATACTTCTTGACATCCTCCTTCAGGTCCGGCCATGAATAGTCCTGTTGCACCAACTTCACTGTCTTCTCCACTCCCAGATGACCTGCCAATGGATGATCATGAAAGACCCAAATTACCTCCTGTTGTAATGATGGGTTGGGCACCCATACATGAGAATTGTGGTATACCATTCCACGCCTCTTCATGAAGGCCTTATGGCGCTCATGTTGCTGTCCTTCCTTCATCTAGGCATTCAATCGCCATTTAAATTCTGACCTTATTTTCTTCCAGCGGACTTCCTCCCCCAACTCACTCCCCCAGCAATAAATCATTGCGAATTTGTCTAGTTGGAACATTGTGGCTGTATTAAACTCCTCCAATTTATCCTTCTTATATGCTAAGCCTTCATCCCAACTCAACCAGTCTGGTAGAACATTTGACAAACCAGGCCTGTATTCTACCTGAAGGTTGTGTTGGACTAGCTCCACATGAGATCTGGCTTGCCGCTGGTTCATCTTCCTTCGTGCATGATAATATTCCAAAGCTTTATGGTTCATTCAAATAACAAAAGGGTGTCAGGCATAGAGCAGGTGGTGCTGCTATTCCCACAAGGCTGCCATCACCACCGGCAGTTCCTTATCACGTATCTGATAATTAGTTTTGGCGATAATCATCTTGTGGCTAAAATAACACGGGGTCTTTAAGCCCATCTTCCCCCTCCTGTAGTAACACCACACCTATGGCGTAATTTGAAGCATCAGTTTCTTCCACGTATGGCTTCCTGAGATCTGGATGGTCCAGGACAGGTGTGTTAAGTAACTTATCCTTTAAAATTTGAATGCCTTCTCCTTTTTTTCCCCACACAAATGGAACATCCTGCGTTAGATGCATGAGAGGTAAGGCCATTTGGGATAGATTTCTCACAAATCGTTGTAGGAAGTTCAATGTTTTCAAAAAACTCTGCACCCCCATTTAATCAGTAGGGGCCTTCATGCTCATACCGCACGCAGTTTATCTAGACATACTCCTAATCCATTCTGGAACACCACGTTGCCTAGGAATGTCACTGAAATTTGATTGAACTCACACTTGGAAGGTAAGAATCTCAGACCCATTTAGCCAATTGCCCCCCAGAACTTCACAAAAATCTCAGACATGATCCTTTTGGGACTGAAAAAACACCAAGATATCATCCATATATAGGTGGCACAGCATCAACTAATCATCCCTCCAAGTATATGACTAATAATCTGCTAAAACACCACTGGGGAATTTCTAAGACTGAACGGCATCATGTGATATTGATACACCCCCAAGTGACACTTAAACATGGTGTATTTTTGATGTTCCAGTCTCACTGGTACCTGATTGAATGCATCTGTGAGGTCTAACTTTATAAAAATGGTGCATCCAGTAACCATTGGGAGAATATCCTCCAACAAAGGCATTGGATATGGATCAGGCTCAGTGACCATGTTCAAACGTTGGAAATCCATGCTGGGCGTAGTTCACCACTTGCTTTTGGCACCAGTAATACAGGTGACATGACTGGCAACTTAGAAGGCTCAATTAAACCTTTTTCCATCATTGATTTCACATGGCTCTCCAATGCGCCTTTTGCTTGTTGGTTAAGAGGATATACTGGACATCCCTGAGGAAGCTCTGACCCTTCCTTAAACTGGAATCAAAACGCAAAAGAACCAGTAGTGAAAAAGGGAGAGTTCCCAATAGGACCAAATACACCCACAAAGTTGCTATATTCGGTCAGTAACACTACCTTCTGCATTCCCCCATATTTCTGAGTCTACTTGGAACATCACTTCCAACCTCCATCTTCCACCTCATCCAAGGCCCCGTCAGGGAATTCAAAGTAATTGTATTAAGAGGCAGATCAACCTGGGGCTGGAACTGATGCCACCACTGCATCCACAATACCACAGGATGGGCCAGATTTTTGATTGCACAGAAGCCCTATTTTTTTTTAGTACTAGATGGTCCCAACCCAAGGGGGGGATTCATCGATGTTCCACAGAAGCCCTATTTGAACCAAAATGTTCTGCCAAACAACTACCCAAGGCTCCAAACGCCATGAGGAAGCCCTCCTTGACACATTGGCAAACACCACCTCAGGACCCTTCTTCAAATCCAACTTCAAACTTTCTGCCAGGGCAAATTCCACACAGTTTTCCTTGGTCCCTGTATCCAACAGGTTTAACACCTTCTCCATATGACCTTGCAATTATAACTACACTGGAATAAATAACCAAGGATAAAGTGAAGAAGTAGATTTAATGTTTATAGAATTCTCATATTGCAAATTTGCAAGTAAGTTAGGTCTGGGACCATTATTTTCCTGGGTCCCTGATCTCCTGTTCTCCCTGACTCCTCAACGTTTCCCTGGTGGAACCCTCCATGGATATTTCCAAAATTTCTGGGTGATCCCTGCCAACCTCCTTGACCTCTGCGAGCCACTGCAGGCGATTGGCCCCTTCCCAAAGACATAGAATCCTCCTGCCAGTTTTTGAACCATGGCTAATTGTTTTTCAACCTGTGCCGCCAACGCAATTTCTTCAGCCAACATATTCTGAACTTTAGCAGCTGCCATAGTGGCCAACATAATTGCTTATAGCCCCTGTCAAAAAATTCACGATGATTGTGAATCTGATACTCATGCTGCTTTCACTAAAGATCAAAAAGTCTGGGCAAAATCTTCAACTGATCCTCACCCCTGACACACCATCAGCAAAGCTGACCATGCCTCAGCTTGTGCCTCATCCAGACAGGCATCTCACTTGATCCAATTGAAACACTCATTCATGGATCCTGGAAGGCGACCTTGCTCCTCAATCAGTTCTTGCACCCACCTCACCAGGTCTGATGGTAGAACTTCCACAATTTGCACAATCTGCAGTGAGAAAGGGGTCTCCCCCTATTGCTTGAGCTAACCACACCTGAAAACGAATCCATGACACCACTTGGTGAATCTTCTCCAAAGCTTCCATGGGCAATGCCACCCGACCTTTTGGAGATTTAGATACTCCATGTTTCTCCTCCACCAGCACGGTACTTGTGCCACATACCCAAACCACCTCTCTTATCACAGATGTTAATGAGAAACTCACCATCACCACTGTCAAAACATGGTGATACCATTACTCCTCTTTTGGGGCCACCACCTTTTCTCAGGGCCCCCACAAGACTGACAAGAATGTGTTAGAGTTGCGTCTAATGTAACGAACAGGTTTGCACCAATACGCCACAAAAAATTGGGAAAGTAAGAGCCACGTCGCTGACCATACTAGGGACTGGCCTGCCAAAGCCCATCCCCAAACCTTTCTGCCATGCCTTGTTGTTGCCACATATTCCTGCACCACTGCCCCCACGACACTGCACATTAACAGCAGGGTATAGCTCCATGAGAGGGCTGAGAATGACGCCAACGCCACTCCAAGCACATTAGTTGAGCTCATAACTTTGATCCAATACTATAATTTTAAAAAAGTTTTATAATAGCAAGCGATTTTATTAAATTTCCTGGTTTTTTCTTATAAAGATGCAACTGCCATTCAGGCTCAACCATCCCCTGATAAATTAAAACACTGCTGGTATTGTATAAGCTCCCTCCTATGCTAGGCTCTCTCAAACACCATCCAGCACATTGCTCACAAAAACTCTACATCCCACTGGATCGTCATCCACGCCATTTGTAAGCCCAATATCATATTTTCTTAAATGCATTTCAGTTTTGGAATGTCAAATCTTACCAACACTGACTTCCTCAAGTTTGAGGCCCTTCCTATAAAAGCTATATTCGGATTGAGTGCCACCTGATCTGAAGCAATGTAAAAATCAGGTGCAGCCTAATCTGTTACAGGTGGGGCCGTCAGCGTAGAGCTGGCATCAGCGCTGGAGTTGGTATTGGGAGGAGGTCCTGGCATCAGGGTTGACACCTGGCATTGGCGCTGGGGCTAACATTTGGAAGAGGTCCCAGCATCGGTGTGGGGCCAGCTACAGCATAAGAGCTGGCATCAGAAATGACAATCTGGTAACCTGGGCTTGGCTGCCCAGGCTAGTTTTGGGGGCCCTTAGTCCCCCTCATCCTGGATTGCACTCTTGGGGCCAGGGACCAGGATAATCCCGCTTGCCCTCTTTGGGGCTGGGGCCAGGGTAAGCCTCAGGCCAAAGGCCCTCAGAAGTGACTGCCCCTCCTCCTTCCCTGAAATAGCTCTTGCTGAGAACTTGGGGGCCCCTGTAGTGAGCACCACTGTTGGGACCTTGGGGAGCAAATTCAACCTGGTCCCTATTAATCAGGGCCTCCAAGCCCCCAGCGAGATCTTAAGACCATTAAGGACTTAAGTAAAGCTAAATACGGAAAGGAGATAGGTGAGAAATGGTAATTTCTTAGATTAAATCTCGAGGTATTTATAGGCCCTTGATGGATTAGGAAAGGAAGGAATTGGTAGTGGGAAAAGTTGGCATTGATTGCCAATGACGAATAAATATAAATAACTAAATTAATACAACTGGGAGTGGGATCATCTTCAGCATTAGTCGCCAGTGATCCCAAAAGGGAGAATTGATTGGGTCAGCATCAGATGATAATTCCCTGCAGCCCAATTGATGGTTTGACATCCTCGCCATTTAGTCACTGATGTCAAATATAAATTTTAGTATAATTAATTATTGGGGCCAATCCTTAATACTTCAGATCAGGCTCAACGCAAGTTAATGGGGAGTTCAATCCATCATCTTCCCATAGGCAGGTCATGACCCCTAGTTGGGGCCTCCCCCAATAAGGGGAGAATCCTGACAGTCCCTCTGCATCCTACAGCTAATTTAATTCAAACTACACTGCAGAGACCAGTCTTTTTAGGGTTAGAGGGGTCCCACAACGTAAAAATATTTTTCCACCCAATGATTTGGTCAAAAGTATTAAATCCTTATCTCACAGGGTTATAAACCTGCCATTGCCTTCCATCGGCCATTCTGTCAAAGTGAGACAAGTTTCCAGAGCTCTGATAAGTTAATCCCAATATTCCCTAATTTGGACATTACTAGCCTAATCTGAACTTTGAGCTTCAACACAATTAAATACTAAGCATCGAGATATTGAGAGGGTTCTCTCTTTCATCCCATAATATCAACATAATAAAAAATACAGAAATCTAGTTTTTAAATATTGATAAACTTTTTATATTTATGTCTAAATGGTCTAATAACCCCTGACAATATTTTATCTGCACTAGAGAAACCTACTTTTTCTACAAATTACTGTGGTAATTCAGGCAAAAATGTACCAGTGCAACATAAAAGCCTGAATTCCCACTAGTGATGCTTGCTACAGGGGCCCTGTGCACCACAAAATCATACCAAAAATGGAGTTTGGTAAGGAAAATAACCCTCACGACTTCCCCGCTGAAGTAAACCCCTAGCTAGCTACTCTGGAACTCCAGCTAGCCAGTGCTTTGTCTCAACTTAAAAGGCTTAAGCGGCACTCTTTGCAAGTCCCTCATGGGGCCTCCCCCATCATTCATAAACCCCCTATCCAAGACAAGTTTACCCCTGGTAAGGGCAGTATTGCCTCCTTTCTGTATGTTTATGAATCAGTGATGAAAGGAGCGACAGACAAGCAAAAACTCAGGTATATCCTCCCTTGCTTGAGTCATAAGGCTTAAGAAATAATGGTTTCCAACACAGTCAACCTCAGCACCTGGGCGGAGGTTAAGCAAGCACTTATCAAAGAATTTGGTTCCACACAGAGTTTACAAAGGCAAAAACAGGCCTTTATGTGCCTTACTCTGCAAGAAGGAGAGTCAATCACCTGTTTTGTTGAGTGATTCTATAGTGAAGCTCAATCTCTGTTGCTTGCCAAAAATGCTCCCTCTTGACAACGTTATTGCTTCTGTTTTGGCTGGATTGGCGTCTCATCCCTCTTTGACGATGCATATCTCCAGTCAAGCGCTCCTTCCAAGATATACGGAATACCAAGGAGTCTCTATTAGCGGTGGCTTACTTCTATAAACATGATGAGATGCCAGGCGCTATGAGGCAAGAATCTACTATAACCCCTCCAGCCTCTTCTATGGCTATTTTCACTTGGAAATCTGCTCCCAGGGAGCTGCCACAACAAGATGCTCTTCCCCCATGTGAAGATAGGCAGATTATACTAGCAGTGATGGGGCAGCGCACCCCTCCATCTTCAGCTCCCAAAATTCAGCCAGTGAAGTTAGCTATCACTTTGCCCTGCTCTCCTCCTTTGTCAGAGCGTCCTTCCAAAGTGCCTCAATTGTTGAAACACCAAGGCACTATTTCTATCCCCCCTCAGCACCTCTGGCCATCTTTAGCTCAAAATCTGTAGCCATGGGGAAACTCAAACCCCAGACAATAAAGGCTAAATGTAGAGCCATAACAATTACAGCGTCTACTCAAAAAGTTACCTGGGAATTGAGCGCCAACAGGACCTCTCTTGAAATAAAGGAAGTCCTGACCTTACCTCATAACTGCTGAAATCTTTGATGTGCATTGGTAATCCCTCTGATGATGAGTCTGAAGGGGGTTGTGAAGATGTCAGTCATTATGTCTTAGGACCCCTAGGTGAAGTGGAGATACCTAATAGGTTGAAACCTGAAAGAGTGGATCTGGCAAGGATCCACCGTCAAACTTTTCTTTATCAAGTGTTAAGAGGCTATGTGGTCATTGACACTGCCAGTGACGCTGATCAGCTCATTGCCACATTGATTCACCCACCCAGTGTGTTCATACCCTGCACTTTATCCAAGACAAATACCCTGAGACTGCCAAAAGACTTGCTTCTACTCTCCGTTTAAAGGAGGTCCTCGCTCTTTACCACATTTTGGGTGTAACCTTAACCAAAGTGGAGGTCGTTGTCAATGGAATATGGGTTAGGGCTATCATAAACACTGGGTCCCCGGTGAACGTTGTATCAGCCAAGCTTATTAAGAAATTAAAGCTATCCCCTGACCTTGACTATAATAAAGAATTTTGAACTGCAGGCCCAAACAACACCTGCTCCATTGGAGCCTACTTTTCTCTATCCATTTGTTTTTGGGAAGCTCATCTTGTCAGCCCCAATGGTGGCCCTGGCCAACAATACCTATGATCTACTCACTGGTACCCAGTTCATGCTTGAGTAAAAAAGATTAATAACTTGAAGCAATGTTATCTCTCTTTGCTTAACTATGAGGTTCCACTGATTTTACCATTGAGGAGCCTAAATAAAAAAGAATATGCTTTCACAGTTGAATATCCTTCTTCTGCCTTATCCCTACATTACACCATGGCAGGACGGCATACAAACATGTTGCCTCAGTCAGTGGACGCCATGGAGGGAATCACTTTATATGCTTCTGAAGAGGTAATAATCAAGTATGGTGAACAAAAGGTGATTGACACGAAAATAAAACTTGCAAGTCCCACACATATGCCTACTGCACCTAATTAGCATTGACAGAGTTAGTCCTTTGGAGCCCTGAGTATTGACAGGCGTGCTAGACCCCACCTATCAACGACCTATTAACCTCCTGCAAGGAATCTCACCAAGAAGGATATGGTTGTAAAAAAGCATCAGGAGATAAGAAGAGGCCTGTTGATTCCACTCAAGGAAATAAAGCAAGTTCACTGTATTGGGTCTATGACATATATGGGCTTACCTGATGACCAATTTTTATGTACCCTACCTTCCGTTCTTATCTCCGATGAACTAACCCCAGCTGAGCTGGATGAATTCAACACCCTGCTCAAAGCCTACAGTGACATTTTCTCCAAATCTGACACTAACTATGTGCACATGAGGGGTTGGACCCATACTATTGATGTCAGGGAGGCTTTACCCATCTTCTCCAAACCCTATAGAAAATCAAAATTTGAGGAGCTACAGATGTGCACGGAGCTTAAACAGCTTCTGGATGAAGGGTTGCTAGTGCCTTCCCAAAGCCCTTGGTCATCCCCCTCTTATTGATAAAAAAGAAAAAAGGAGGTCATTGGGTAGTGATGGACTACTGCAAACTGAACATCCTCACCAATAAGGATAGTTACCCTATCCCCCGCATTGATGATGCTCTGGCCCAGCTCTCTGGGTCTAAAGTCTTCTCCTCCATGGACTTGGATAGCAGGTACTGGCAGATGGACCTTACTCTCCAGGATCAGGAGAAGTTTTCCCTTATCTGTAGCAAGAGTTTGTTCCAACCCACTTGGATACCTTAGGGACTGTGTAATGTGCCTGCTACTTTTCAGCGGGTGATGGATCACATTCTCCAGGATCTTAAGCTGAGCTGGGTAATCATCTACTTCGATGACATCACAGTCTTCTCCATGACGTACAATGAGCATCTCACGCACCTAAAGGAGGAGTTTCAACGTTTGTGGGCATCTAACATCAAACTAAAGCCCTCTAAGTGTACTTTATTTCCAGAAGAAGTGGATTTTCTCAGGTATGCCATCTGATAAGATGGGGTTCAACCTCTACAAAATAAGGTTGAAGCGATATCCAGAATGCCTGTGCCCAAAACCCTTCAAGATACCAAGTATCCTTGAGCATGATGGGGTATTACCATCATTTATCCCAAAATTTGCCTAGCTCAGCGATCCCATTGTCCGCCTCCTTTCTAAGAACACCCCTTTCCATTGAGGTTGCTGAACAAAAGGCCGCATTTGAGACATTAAAGGAGCTATTGCAAAAAGGCAAATACTCCGCCACCCTGACTATGGCAAACCCTTGATGTTGTTCATAAATTCCTCTGAATACGCCGTTAAAGCTATCTTGGCTCAATTGGATGAGCATGGGCTTTATCAATTCATGTTTTTTTTCAGCAAAATGCTTTCAAAAAGCAGAGAGCAACTACAATGTCAAAGAGAAATAGTGACTGGTTGTCCTGCTCGCTGTAAAGTACTACTTTCCATTCCTATATGGGACCCCCTTCAAAGTGATCACTGACCACGCCTCCCTAAAGTAGTTGCAGAATATGAAGGACCCCATGGGATGGTTGGATCGCTGGGCTCTGAAGCTCCAGAATTATGATATGACAATTGAAAATCAGGCAGGAACTCGCTACATTCATGTAGATGGGTTGTGCCATGGTTGAATGACATGATAGTGGGGACCAACCCCAAAGATAAGGCTGGGCGACATGAGGCCTAGAAGGTGAATCTTCAGGCCCTCCCTGACCTCAGGCACACAGTAGACCAACGCTGGGTACAAGCCAAATATTCCCAGGTTGGTACTAGTGAGGTGCCTAACGCCCAGCCCCTTGCGTCAGCCCAGGAGTTAAAACAGATGGTTTATTCAATTAATGCAGATGGTTCAATTTTTTAGTTGAGGAAAGGGGTTTTGAAACCCATTCCATTTATGAAATTACACATTTGGGTTGGATCCAACTTCAATCAATTATCCGAGTGAAGTCAGTTTCAGTGTATTCTACCAAATTGAATGGTAGTTTTTGCCTATTGGTGAATTGGTGCTTGGAACCACTTCAGAAGACTCCAAATTTCCCCAATGAGGTTTAATTATTTTTCCCACAACCAACATTCCTTGTTGGTTGACTTCCCAATAAACATTTTCCAATTTTAAGTTTTATTTATGATATTCTAAACAATCCTGTGCATGAACCTCTTTGAGGAGGTCTCGCGCTCCATTAACCTTGCCATTTTAAACTCAATCAAGCTATCCCCAAGTGCACCATTGGTTCTCCCAGGTTCCCTCCAACCTGGGCCGCTTACCCCTTTCTCTTTGTGCACCACGTCGCTTTTGGTGGGTTGTTTGTTATAAAAATTGCACTTTACTTAAGTTATTATTGCTCCAGAACCCTCTGCAGTGCTCTAATAACTTTCAAACTAATGGCTAGTTCCCTGGCGTTGGCCTTGTGCACCGTGCACTACCACACTGGGAACAGGAGAGTTATAGACACTCTCCTTACATTAGTTGACCAACCACTTTATCTTATGTGCATGAACTTCTTCCGTGTGGGACTTTTCCAGAACGTAAACGGTGGGTGTCAGCTGTGGGCTTTGGCTGTGGTCAGCCACACCGCTGTTTCCTCTTTTTCCCAAAGGTTGGAGCATCTCGGCGTTATTTTGGCTGCCTCCAACTGGAATTTACCCACCCTTCATGCTCATATTTGGTGGATATGGACATTTCTAGGTCTAAAAGTCGTGATTCCCCAATTTTCTTCTGAAATTATTAAATTAAACTTAAACAGATGGGTTTTACTCTGACAGCGCGTTCAGATGATGCTGGCAGAATTGGCGCAGAGGGCCTGGGGATTCTGGCCTTGGATAACGTCGGGTATTCTATTGCTGTTATGGGAATATAGTTGTTCGCGTCTAAAAACGTGTTTTATAACAAAAACACTATGTATACCTCTGAACCATATTTACACTCTCATGGCTCAGATATGAACCTATTCCTGTGTATCAAATCACCCCAGATAATCCCGTTTGACCTATTCCATGATTTGCGGCACTCAGGAAGTTGAAAAAGAGCTGCGCTTACAATACAACAATGTTTATGCTCCTGCTGAAGATATGGTGGGATATGTGGCCCAAGTAGTAAGAGTGGCCAGATATACCTCTCCATTCTTTGATTCTAAAACATACCAGGGTGACATGTTAATGCCAGATGATGGGTTTGTTGGTAATGTTCTGGCGCTGTCTGCTATAAATAAAGACCATTCTGAGTATTTTCTTCTGACTGCTATCCTTTCCTCCCCTTTAGGGAACTTAGCACATCTATTCTGGTGGATACTGGCGCCACTGAAAACTTTATGGACCAGAGCCTAGCCGACTATCTTGGGCTGAGCTACTTTCCAGGTGGTATGGTTAGAGGAGGAGCGTCCCAAGGTATTCCCACTCTGAAGATCATTGAGACAGTGGACTATCAGGTTGGCAAGTACCACCTGTCTGATCTCTTCCAAGCTATCAAAAACCTCCTGTACCCTATAATTTTGGGTGTGGAGTGGTGGAGAAAGTTTGACGTAATTACTAACCTGAAGGAGAATACCTTGTCCCTCACAATGAAGAATAGTTGCACATTTGTTGTGCCTTTGTCAGAGGATAACGCCCAGGGCGAATTGCCCCAATGGCCCCATCTTCACGCCCTTAGCCTTGCTTCTATGCTGAAGCCCACCGTGGAGGTTCCCCTACCTTCTTGTCTGGAGGGTTTTGAATCTTCCTTTGATGCCGCTTCTGCAAAAGCACTACCTGGTCACTCAGAATTTGATTGTTCTTTCAAGCTCACTGTGGATTGGTGCATATTTCTTCTCCCATTTACCCATTGACTGTCCGGGAGGAAGAGGCGTTAGATGTGTGGGTGAAGGAGCAGTTAGCCAAAGGCGCGATTTTTCAGCGTACCTCCCCTGTATGCTCCCCCCTTCTCTTTGTTGAGAAGGCTAATGGTAATCTACGCCCATGTGTTGACTATGGGAACCTCAACAACGTCACTGTACCAGATCTACATCCCATCCCTTTGGACTCTCAGATTGCGCGCTATGTGGAGAATGATAAGGTCTTTTCCAAGCTGGATTGCCACAATGCAATCAATCAGATTTGGATTAAAAAGGGACAAGAGTGGTTAACTGCCTTCTGTACCAGAAAAGGGATTTTCCAGTTTCGGGTCATGCTTTTTGGTTTAAGAATGCCCCTGCTATCTTTCAACGCTGCATTGATGCAGCGTTGGGGGACATTATGGGGCATGCGCGGTTGCCTACATGGATGATATCCTGGTGTTTTCCCCTGATCATGAGTCCCATGCAGTACACCTTTGGCAAGTGGTGGAGAGGTTAAAGGCAGCTAGCCTTACGCTTAAGATTAGCAAGTGTGAATTCTTCAAGTCCCAGGTCACTTTTCTGGGCAATGTCATGTTTGATCAAGGACATATGATAACTCCATACAAGGAGAAGGCTATTCGTGAGTGGCCCACCCCCACATCAGTCAAGGAATTGAGGAGCTTTTTGGTGACGTGTCGTTCCTCAAGGAGTTCACACCCAATCTTTCTGATGTGGCAGCACCCTTATATAAGGCTACCAGTGCAAAGGTGCTTCAGTGGTCCCCCGTTTTGAAGGATGCTTTCCAAGCAGTGAAGTGCACCCTGTTGTCCACGTCTGTCCTTCCCCATGTCGACCCTTCAAAAGAGTTCATTGTGTCTACTGATGCCTCCAACTTCGCCATAGTGGCTGCCTTGTTACAAGTAGGCAAAAATGGGATAGAGCATCCAGTGGGATATTTTTCCAGGAAATTCTCTGCTTGAGTTGAATTACGCCGTTTATGACAAAGAGCTACTAGAAGTGGTGGAGGCGCTGACTTATTGGCGTCACCATTTGCATGGCTCCTCCCAACCTTTCTGGGCATGTACAGATCACCGTGCCTTGCTGTACTACCGCGCCCCTCATGTCCTAACCCCATGACAAACCTGTTGGCCGAGACCCTTTCCCAATTTGCTTTTCTTACGAGTTCACCAAGGGCAATGATAATGGTTTGGCGAATGCTTTAAGCCGCAACCTTGCTTTAGCTCCTGATCCCAAGGAGGTGGAGGTTCATAATACCCAGTTGATGATTCTGCCAGGTAAGATTTTATCTCAACTTCATGCTCCCACAGCCAACACGCCAGCAAGCACCTCTAGAAAATGCGGAGGAATACAATATGTTCAGAAGGGTAGTCCTTTCTCAGCCGCTATCAGCTGAATATACTATGGTACTTGATAAGAGCGCTTTGAATCAGGTGGACTTATCCAGGGGTTATCATGTTAAGGATGAGATGGTGTGGTTTCAGGGGCGCCTATGGGTTCCTGCTGGACCACTGCGACTGGAAATCATCTGGGACCATCATGAGGGCATCACCATTGGTCATCCTGGGAAAGCAAAGACCTTGGAGTTGATATGTCGCACATACAATCGGAAGGGCTTGCCTGCTCAGGTGGGGCGGTATTGTAAAAAGTGCCTGTTCTGCAATCAGATGATTCCCAACCACCAACATTTAGCGGGGTTGTTGGTACCAGTCCAAAGGGCTGATGGGCCCTGGAATTCCCTCTTGGTTGATTTTATTATGGAGTTACTTGCCTCTGATGGTTATGATGCCATCATGGTGGTGGTGGACCGTTTTATGAAGTTTGCCCACTTTATTCCTTGCAGAACAACAATAACCGCAGCGGAGATGGCTAGGCTCTACGTCACTAAAGTGTTTGTTCTCCATGGGGTTCCCCAAGAGATTATTAGTGACTGAGGACCCCAGTTTACCTACGTTTTTTGGGAAGAGTTGTATAAGGCTCTTCAGATTCGCCACTGCTGTTCAACTGCCTATCACCCCAAATCAGATGGGCAGACTGAACGAATGAACCAGTGCTTGGAACAGTTCCTGCGGTGTTACACCGCCGTGGATCATTCAGATTGGGTTTCTCACCTCCCTATGTCCCAATTTAGCTACAACAACACTTTGCATTCTTCAATTGGTTGTTCCCTTTTTTCGCCAACCATGGCCTTAACCCCGCCTTTAACATGGAGTCCAGCTGTGGATCAAGGTTGAAGCGGTGGTGGACTTGGCCAAGACTATCAAGAAGGCCACCAAGGGGTTTCCACAAGTTTGGAGGCGGCAATGCAAGTGTATAAGGAGAACGCTGATGGTAAGTGCTGAGTGGGTCCCGCGTACAAGGAAGGAGATCTCGTGATGCTTGATGCTTGTAACATCCCTATTAAGCAGCCATGAAAAAAGCTGGGACCAAAGAGGATTGGCCCTTACCGCGTTATTAGAAAGGTGGGCCATGCCTCATACTGGTTAGATAATCATTCATCATTTTGGTTCTTCTCTGTCTTCCATGAGAGCAAATTGACGTTGTTTGAGGGCCCCCCACCAGAGACTCCTGAGGCCTATCTTGTGGATGGGGCGATAGAGTGGGAAGTGGAGGAGATAGTAGCCTCCCGCCGGGTTAAGAGAAGACTTGAGTACCTGGTATCTTGGAAGGGGTTTGATGCTGCAGAGAACAGTTGGGTCCCAGCATGTGACTATGTGCATGCCTAAGATCTGATTGAAGCTTTCCATATTCTTTTCCCTAGGCCGCTGGATCTCAACGCAAAACAACCGTTGACATAATGAAGTTAGCCCCAGCCCACAAGAACTTTTCCATAGCGCAAGCCCCTGGAGGGGGGGTTGAGCCCAGTAAGGAGGAGAGGGTAATGTCATGGTTGATGACATGATAGTGGGGACCAACCCTAAAGATAAGGCTGGGCGACATGAGGCCTAGAAGGTGAATCTTCAGGCCCTCCCTGACCTCAGGCACACAGTAGACCAACGCTGGGTACAAGACAAATAAGCCCAGGTTGGTACTAGTGAGGTGCCTAACGCCCAGCCTCATGCGTCAGCTCAGGCGTTAAAACGGACAATTTATTCAATTAACGAGGATGGTTCAATTCAGTTAGTTGAGGAATGGGGTTTTGAAACCCATTCCATTTATGAAATTACACATTTGGGTTGGATCCAACTTCAATCAATTATCTGAGTGAAGTCAGTTTTAGTGTATTCTACCAAATTGAATGGTAGTGTTTTCCTATTGGTGAATCAGTGCTTGGGACCACTTTGGCAGACTCTGAATTTCCCTGAAAATGTCTAAATCTGTTTCCTGTGACCAAAATTCCTTGTTGGATGACTTCCCAATAACATTTTTTCCCATTTTACATTATATTTATGATATTTTGAATGATCCTGTGTGCGAACCTCTTTGAGGAGGTCTCACGCTCTGTTAACCTTGCCATTTTAAACTCAATCAAGCTATCCTCAAGTGCACCATTGGTTCTACCAGGTTCCCTCCAACCTGGGCCGCTTACCCCCTTTCTCTTTGTGCACCACGTCACTTTTGGTGGGTTATTTATTATAAAAATCTCACTTCTCTACTTAATTTGTTATTGCTCCAGCACCCTCTGCAGAGCTCCAATAACTTTTGAACTAACGGCTAGTTCTCTGGCTTTGTCCTTGTGCACCGTGCACTACCACGCTGGGAACCGGAGAGTTATAGACACTTTCCTTTCAGGTTGACGCTGCTTCTCGATCTTCACTTAGACAATAGTAAAGCTAAGAGGTTACATGATCTCCTCATGACTCCTGACATGTGGGCTAATGAAGACGAACCAGTACAAAAGATGCTAGCTTAGCATTCCTGCAACACCAAGGTGGAGAGCGGGAAGCTATACGAGAAAGTAGGGGTGCACTGGTTTCCCTATCTCCAGCCATCAGAACAAGTACTGGTGATCCTAGAGTCTCACACTATCATGGGCCATGGCAGAGTCCACAAAACCTTTTTTTAGGTAAAAGAGCGATATTACTGGGAAGGCATCATAGAGACCATAGCTGGAGTCCTGGATGCCTGTCTGACCTGTAAAAAGCAATCTACTACAAGACCCGGTATCAGTAATAACCAAATACGCCCCAACAACCCTTCCACACTATAAGCTTAGATGTGGTAGGTCCTCTACCTCAGACTACTGGTGGAAACTGTTACGTCCTGGTTTGAATTGATCATTTACCCAAATGTGTTGAAGCTGTTGCTCTCCCGCTCAGACTATTAAAGCCACGGTCACTTTTTTACACCAGTATAACTTCACCTGGCATAGGTGCCCCCAGATCCTCCTATGTGACAACAGGAAAAATTTTATCTCTAGAGTAGTGAAGTTCCCTGACACTTCCATGGGAGCTCAACAACTCTTCTCGGTCCCCTATAACCCATCCACAAATTGGGCTGTAGAAAGAGTTAATGGAACCATGGTCTTGTTACTCCGCAAAATGGCCAATTCAGACCCTCTCCACTGAGATCTCTACCTGACTAGTGCACTCATAGCCTACAGGATTAGCCACCATTGCATCCTCAAGATGTCCCCTTTCCATGTGTTGTATGGACGAAAACCTGGGGTACCAGCTCTACTAGCCAAAGACATCTTCACTGACAGAACTGACCCAGAGAAAGCTATAAAATTAGATGGGCAGCACATCATCCAACTAAAAGCAGAGGTTATGACTAACTTGGTGAAGACTGTCACTCAATAAGACCAAGCAGCTAATGAGCTCTGGGCCCCTCTCCCTTCCTTCCAATTAGTCCAACTTGGTGCTGTATTACCACAACCGCATCACTCCTAGAAATGAGAAGCTTGGATCTATCTAAGAAGGACCCTTTGTAGTCACATATAAGCGAGTAGATGAGTACTCTATCAAATCCCTTGGTTCTGGAGTCACTGTCAACAGGGTCCATGGCTGTTTCTTGCGGCTTTATTCATCACCTAGCACTCTTGAAGGGTATAATGTCAGACAATTACAGGTCCTATATTGTGAAAAGTGTTTCAGATGAAAAAGGCAATAAAATTGGCCAAAAGACCCTGACCAATTCTTGGTGGAAACCTCACTATGGGGCAATACAATTTTCCCCATTCCTTATCCAAATAGGCCTTCAATTAGTAGCTGGGTTACGCCAAATTGTTGGAGGATTCAAGGGAGCCATTTGGAGGTCCCTCCACATCCTACAGCTAATTTCGTTTAAACTACACTGCAGAGACCAGCCCCTTTTTTAGGGTTAGAGGGAGTCCCACAAAGTGAAAATGTTTTCCCACTCAATGATTGGGAAAATATAAAATCCTTACCTCACAGATTTATCCTACTTGCCATTGTCCTCCGTTGGCTGTTCTGTCAAAGTGAGGCGAGTCTCCAAAGCTCCAATAGGTCAAATTCCAATATTCCCTAATTCAGACATTGCTAGCCTAATCTGAACTTCAATCCTAAATAAAATTAAACACCAAGCATTGAAATATTAAGAGAGTTCGCTCTTAAATCCCCAATATCAAAAATAATAGAAAAATTGCATAAAATCTAGTTTTTGAGTATTGATAAACTTTATATATATATTAATTCTAAGTGTTCTAATAACCCCCTGACAATATTTAGCCCGCTTTAGTAAACCTACTTCTTTTTTTTAGTACTAGATGGTAAGAAACCTACTTCTTCTGCAAATTATTGTGGTAATTTAGCCGAAAATTGCACCAGAAAGCAACATAAAAGCCTGAATTTCCACATCATTTGCAGTTTTCCAATTAGTCAGATATAAAAGCTGCTCATAATTTTAGTCAAGTATTGAAAATAGTTTCTATATAATTTTCCTGATGTTATTTCTTGGGTTTTATCCCCATCATCCCAATTTAAGTCTTTTGGGACAAATACCTTCTTGTAAACACCAAATACCAACCACTGACATGACAGATAATCCAGATACCTGAAGTGTTGCCTAAAGCTCAGGTCATGTCTTAACTGAAATTTCTGAGCCTTCATGACATAGTGTACTCTTGCCTGGGATGATACCCTGGAGCCTATAAT
This sequence comes from Massospora cicadina, assembly GCA_022478985.1. NCBI lineage: Eukaryota > Fungi > Entomophthoromycota > Entomophthoromycetes > Entomophthorales > Entomophthoraceae > Massospora > Massospora cicadina. The sequence continues at coordinate 52,796 of JAKSZP010010911.1, read as the reverse complement.
AAATGTACCTACTGATCAAGTGACTGCCATCTATTTTATAAGAACCTGCACTGAGCAGAATTTGAGAAGTTTAACCTCAGGCCTATCAATGAGTAGTTAAAAAACTATAATGCTTGGGGAGATTACTATAGATTCAGCTCCCAACAATGTCTGTGAGAAGTGGCCAGCCTGCTCACCAGAACTGAGTAAAAAATAACACAGTGCCAACCTGCCTTTTAAATATTGGACCCAATGGCAAGCTTTCGCCAAGAAAAAAAGGTTGGACTTTAGCCTCTGAACTTTACAAAAAAATCTTTCAGCTTCACCTCAGATTTTTCAAGTACCAGTAAATTTGCCACCCAATTTGAGGACCTTTATAGGACTTTGGGGACAGATTTCCTACTGATACTGTGAGGAAATTTATCAGCAACTCCCTGACTAGTTCCTTGATGCAGTATGCCTGGCACAACTGAATTGTGTGGATTAAGCCATCTTTGTTTGCTAAAACTATGTGAGAATGGTGGCCCACCGCTAAAATCAACCCCAAGATTCTGCTATCAAATATCGGACGCCAAGGATTTAGATTCCTCTGACACCAGATATTCCAAAAAAACTCTGACATAAAGCTACCATTGGTGCTTAATCAACAGATACACGTCCTCAAGCAAGTCCAGCAATTGAACATGTTAGTACAGGGGCTGCAGCCCTACAGCAAAAGTTGCTTCTTTAATTGCACACAGTTGGAGCATCATTTCCACCAATGCCAATCCCCTTGCATTTAGTGCTAGATAGTCCATCCATGTGGCCGTTGCCCTTCTCAAAGGAGAGCAACAAACCTGGGCCATGAATCTTGCCTTGTGACCTGACAGCTTTTCTCCTCCAGTTCGTCAGTCTAACCCTCCTCATCCCAGAATGACAGCTCAATTCATGATTGAGGATATCCCAACTCAAAAACCCTTATTAAAATTCAATATGTATATAAAGTTCCCCTGGACAATTACAATCAGTTGACCTTACTTTTGGAGGATTATGCTGAAAAGCAGATAATTTTAAAAACTATGAGATTGAATGTTACCTCTAAATTCCTAAAGAAAACGAATTTGATGATTTACTGAATGCCAGATCCCCAAAAGCACTTAAGCTCAAAGTTGTTATCCCTAAATTCCTAAGAAAATGAAGATCATTGATTTACTGAATGTCAGTCTCCAAAAATGCCTGACCCCATGGAATCTCTAAAGAGGAATATGATGAGAATCCTCAAGTCCAATCTACCACCCAGGAATTGCCTTTAACCGACTTTGTCCTCAAACATCAAACCAAATCAAAGGAAAATGAAAAATCACAAATTAAACTCATGTTGTCCAAAAATTATCCTTGACTGCCACTATTGCATCAATCCAAACCAGCCAGCCAGTTCCAAAAATCAGACCGCTCAGTACCTCCTGACGTTGCCTCCAAAATTATCCCCAGATTACCCAATTTACCCCCTATCAAACTAAGGGAGTTTCAGCCACCAAGCTTTTGAGAAACACAGTTATCTCAGTATCCCTAAACAATTTATGCAAGACAAGCCCCACCTTACATCAATATTTACACCAAAGCATTGGCCATTATGACTCAGAAATAGCAACCAGAAACGCAAAACCCTTTTTATAAAGCAAGGAGTGCCCCACACTCAAGGTTCCCTTTTTGGATATGCCATCCCAATCATCTTGGATTTGGGATCCTCTGCCAACATTGTCACTAAGATATTCCTGTTCATTATTGGGTATGAAGTTATACTTCAGAGAAACTTGGTTTCTTGATAATCAGAGGCTCCCAACAGCCCTGCTGCATCCAGGTGACTGATTTACATGTCAATATTGTCGGAAAATTTCAATCCATGATGCTGTTGTTTTCAACCACGGTTTACTTCCTGATGCTACTATTCCACTAAGCCCTCAAGGATTTGGAATCCTTTCCAACTTCATGAATGACCAGTGTACATAAAAACTGATTAAGTTATGAATACGCTGCCCTTTTATGCATCAACTCCATTGGCCCTGGACACCTGATCAGCTTACCTCTTATTTATGCACTAAAGTTTCCATTAAATCCAGAATTATGAGCATCTCCATGATCCCTAAAACAGGGAGTTATTACAATTATTAAGAATGATGATGATGCCTCCCCTTTCTGAACTGGGGACAACACCACATTGTTAGTGACACTAAACCAATAACTTGGTGTACCTATCAACTAACTTTAGCTAGTGACTACTTAATTGAGGCTGAGTTTTAAAAGGGACCACCCAATGGGCCTCGTTGCCTCTCTGAACCACCCTGGACATCTCTAGTAGTTGGAGTGCTTAAGAAGAATGCCTACCCATTACCTCCAATTTCCAACTCTCTTAACGCCCTAGGGTGAGCAAAGTACCATACACTGTCAATTTCTACCCTTGGATATTACCAACTTGGAATGGCTGAAGATCTAAAACCCACGTTTGCCACCTGTACTTTTGCCAAATTTTGGAATTAAACCCATCAAACCTCTTATAATTTTAGCTTGGAGTTACCAACAAGCCCAACTTTATTCAGCCTATCAGACAAACAGTTGTTTTATTAGTAAGTAACAATAGTTCAGAGGAGAATAGCTCTGATTTTCAAATTTCTAAATCATACCCAATTCTCAGTGGAATATGGCCTCTTAGAGTAAAGCGATTACTCCCACTCCTTGGCCAAACAGACCTACAATTACTAATAAGATTACGCTGAATTGCTAGCATAATCCAGGGAGCCATTTGGAGGTCCCCCTGAGTCCTACATCCAAGTTAATTAATACTCCACCGCGGAGACAGGACCCTTTTATAGGCCTGGAGTGGTCACACCAGGTTAAAACTATTTCCTCATAGTGGTTGGCTAAAATACATCAAATAATCACCTCACGTCCTTGTCATACCTACACCTGATCCTTCATCAGCTGTTCGAGTAAAGTGATGTAAGTTTTATGATCTTCAATAGAGTAAACTCTCATATTTTCTAAATAGGCTCAAGGCTGTAAATGGATTATTCATCTATCTCACTTCAAGCCTTAAGTTCATTTAAACACTAAGCAGCACTATTGTAAGAGGGTTCACTTTTTAATCCCCTCGCCACAACCAAATAAAAACCACAAAAAACCTAACTTTTAGTTTAACTTATAAGTGATATTATTTTATTTAATGGTATTAAACCTTCTTTTATTTTCATTTTAGCAGGTGAGATAAACTTCTGTATTATTGTTTAAATCAGGGGATCAATTAGCACCTGCGAGCACACAACTTGACCTGATTCCAACACAGCCATTGTAAAACCAGATTTCTGCAAACAAAACTTGGACAACTACCCAAAATCCACAGGACCACAACTCACCATGGATAACTTAGTCTTAACTGCATGAGACCCCCAACCTCAACTCTAAGAAAATCAGACTGAAAATAAATAGGGGGAGTGTCAGGAAACCCTTGAGATCGCCAATCTATTATTGAATGTCCACTTTTTGTCTTATCCATATGACCCATTTTTTAATATTTATCTGCTTTTCCTTAAAAGCTATGGAATCTCTTTCCATTTGCAAATTTTCAAGAGTTCAAATATAAAAGCATGTATACAATTTCAACAGTATATTGATATTACTTTACTTATACTTTTTCCTGTTTTAATTCTTGGGGTTTATCCACGTTTTGCCAATTTTGACATTTTAGGCTAAATTTCTTCCAGAACACTGAGTACTAACCACTAACATGACTAATAAAATAGATATCCAAGGTGTCACCCAAACCTCAGGTCATGATCAACCTGGGAGTCCTGAGATTTCACGTTACCACTTATAAATAAAAACTAACTTATCAAATTAACATATTGCTAATTGCCTTTTAAACCATTGAGTCTAATAATTAACCAAATGTCTACCAACTGCTTGGCAAAACTATTGAAACTATATAAATAAACTGAATATCAAACTGCTAAGCCAAAACTATACCAATTATAAATGAAAACCATTATAGAATTTAAATATATATATATATAAACTTTTATTTTTATTATGAAATTATTAATCTGGCTTGAGGTGCATACTAAACTCAAACCATATACTTATTTTGAAATTATAAAGCTCTGCATATCATAGTAGAAACTGAAATCATGTTCACAAACACAAAAACACCTGTTTAATTATAGTTAGACTGATCAATTTTCTCAACTTTGCTTGAAAATATAATTAGCTGAACAAATCTAATAAAATATGATGCTTTTGAATACTGATAGATTGGGCTCAAGAAGTGCAAGAATCAATTTAATTAGTAAATATTTGACTAACCACCAACTGCTTAACAAAATCATTAAACCTATTGGATAAGCAAAATAATACCAAACTACTTCGCTAAAATTAAATCAATTCCCATCAATATCATAGTTTTTTTTAAATCTTATATATATTTTTTTCTTAATAGAATTCATTTAAAAACCTTTCTATATTAGTTTCCCATTGTATATAATTTTTTTCCAAGTTTTGTATATCTGCTTAGTGTTTTTGGAGGAGATTTGGAACATATCTACCCACACACATACATAGATATATATGTTTTATCTTTATATTGAAAGGTGAATATCTTATTTGTACTAAATTACAATTATTATTGTTAAAATGGAAACGTTCCAAGATAAACTGGCTATGAATGTGGGTGCTTCAGAAGCCACAACAGCAGGCACAGAATACTCAGCTGCGCCTCATTAGAATTAGGCGGGTGAGATTGGAGGGGAGTCCATGTCCTTATAAGGTTGCAGTTTCCAATAATACGGTTTGAATTAGTACCTAAGGGGTCCTCTATCATCAAGGCCATTGAAATTAACCCTTATGTGGTGTCAGATCTAAAAACTAGTAATTGGAGATTTTAATTTAAATTTGATAAAATATGTAAAAATAAAATAATTTGGGTAATTATTTTATTAAGAAAACTAAAACAATAACCAAACACCCTACCATAGGTAGGATGCTGGGTTTTAGGCTGGCTTTGAGTGAAGGAATTACTAAGCTGAACTATGATAATAGGGATTGATCTCAATCTTTTATTGATTTATGGGGTTATATACTAATTTCCCTTGATAGTAACAATTGAATTTCTATCCTAATCATAGGCCGTTTTCCATGAATTCTGAATGTTCAGATTTTCTTTTTTGATTTTAGAATAGAGTGTTGGTTAGATTCCATCTTTGGTTTTTCCTTTCCAATCTTGCTTAAATTGACTTAGTAAATGAATATTTCTCTTTCATATTGGATCCTGATTGTAGCACTTGCTAGTAATGGCATGGGCCCCTTGTTGTGGAGATTTTAAGATTTCTCAAATCTACACAAAGATGCTTCCTTTTTTTAACTAAAAACCTGCAATTTATGAGAATTGGATGGGGTTGGGATGAGGATTGGATGGGAAAAGCATGTAGCAAACAGAGAGAGGCAGAAGCCACTCATCTTTCATCCAGATAATGCACTAGGCCAGAGATCTGAGTAAGGGGCAGGGCCTTGGGGTTTAGACCCTTCTTGGTTCTAAATGGGTGCATAACCATGTCCAGCCTGATAGCTGGAGTTAAGAACATTACATTACCCTTTCCTAGAAGAAAAGGGTCTATGTAAGTCCAGGGGAGCGCTTTTCCACTTGGACTGGGTGGCGTTCCCTTTCCCATCAAAAAAGGGTCTGATAAGGCCAGCTTCCCCTCTCATCTCCCAGGGCAACCTTGTCATACAGTGGACAAGCGGTGGGTTACAAATTACCATTTAAGGACCCTGCCACCTACCCCAGTATTAACTTCAGCTGAAATTTGTACTGCAGATCAAGAAATTTATGTCAAGCTATTAGAGAGTTGGCATCCTCATGGGGTGAAAGGGTTTGAATGAAGTTGATGGCAACGAGCCTTTGGAATCACAGCCTGAGAGCCCCAAACCATCTGCAACAAAGCCCAACGGGCATGTACTTTTGGTAAATTAAGCATCTAATGTTAAACCTTTTGCAAAACTTGCCAATGGCATTGGGACATTGGGAAACGTTGCTGTCAGTTCAAAACCCTCCCCAAAAGTATCAAAATCTTCATCTGACATATCTTGATTGTACAGAAGGATGCCAGAGCAACTGGGTGCAAGTGAAGTTGGGCGCCCCAAACCTGTTCTCAACTTCTTGAGACTGCCCCTATGTGGGGTGGCCTTGGGAGGTTTCCACCGCCTATCAGGTGAGATGCCATCAAATGATTGTCAGAACCTCGGAAAATTTACATCTTGTGCATCTTTTGATGAACTGATAATTACTTGACCTGCCCCCAATACTTTCAAAGTCAGTTCCAGATAAGTTTGTTATCCCCTTCACACTTGAAGTTTGCTAAGTTAGATCAAATCTTGAGGGCCTGATCCCACGCTTTCCTAAGTTATTCCTCAATTGATTGCCTATTAAACAATACTAACACACTGAGGAAATTGAAAGTCAATTCTCTTATTTTTAATTTAATAAAATCTTTCCACGCTCAAAACTATTTTATTTAAATCAGATTTTTCATGCCAAATCCCTGTGATATCTGTTATGTGGCTCTTTGGGCCTCATATTAATTGAATTATCCCATTCATGTTAACTTTGGTCCCCACCGTAGTCACTTGGCCTATTGTGTCAAGGAATTTATGGAATTTCCCCCAATCTTGCAACCCCCTACTCCCAAGCCCATTGGCATGGGGCTGTAACATCTTAGTTTCTTGTTGGATTATTTTTTACATTTGCAGCCTGTTGGAACTCTGTTGTTACTTATTTCCCAGCATATTTGAATGTTATTTGAGAAGAAATGCCCCTGAAAATCTGGCTCGTCTTTTGGGTGCTTTTACATCCCAACTGGCAGCCAGTCTAACTTTATCTGCCGCTCTCATGACAGTCTACTCCCCTTCAGGGGCCTTGTCCAAGGCATAGGTATTATATGGTGTAGGGAAATTAATGGCTGCAATAACATCCTTCAATGAAAGGAAAGGATTTTGTGCCTTGGTATTGGCCTTATGAAACTCCGTAATTAATTATTAACATTTTTGCAAACACTAGCCAGAACCCTAATATCTATATAAGATAAGAACCCTTTTTAGTGATACCAAGTACTGAAAACTGCGTTTGACTCTCTGAGAGCTTAAGATTCGCTCCAACTCAATTTCATCTGTGCCCTCCACCATGATAGGCTCTATCTCCGCTAGCTTCTGTCCTTTGAATGGAAAAGGAGGAGGAGTGAAAAGAGTTGTAGATCTTTCCGTGGGAGAGCAATTAGAACTTGAAGGATCCATTATTCAGCACCTAGAGGATAGGGAAGGTACCTGATTACTTACAGTTAACTTACAGCATGGCACTTTGAAGTGAAAATTCTGAGTGTAAAACATGACTGAATCACCTACTTGAAAGTCTGGCGCCACATGACTTTTTAGTCAGCAAATTGTTTGGTATCATTAGTTAATTTAGTCAACTGTTGTTAGACCTGGTGGTGCACCTTCAGAATGTGATCAACAAAGTTGTCTGCAACTGGGATATCACATCGGATTTTGGTTCATGAGGGATGGTGGTATTGCATTTAAGTTAGCATACAAAGGTGATATCCCTATGATCACGTGTTATTAATTATTTTATGAAAACTGAGCTAAAGAAAGATTTGTTGCCCATATTTCCTGGGAGCTAGTAGCTTAGTATTAAAGATTTTTTTCCAAGAACTAGTTAGTTCAGTCAGTTTAGCCATCTGATTGAAGGTGGTACGCTGATGATATGAATGGCTTGATCTTCAGCATGTCACATAAGGCGTCCCAAAACCTTGAGAGGAACTGAGGCTCTCTATCACTGATTACCTCCTGAGGTAAACCAAGCAAAGAAAAAACATAAGAAGCAAAGCAGACGTGTCATCTCTTATGCTGACATGGTTATCGAGCAGGGGAGGAAGATGTCATATTTTATTAAGTGAATCACTACTACCATGACCACATCATACCCCTGGGACACTAGCAAACCTACAATGAAGTCCACTGAAATCAAGATACATGGTCCTTACACCTTTTGGAGTGGGTGGAGGAACCCATTTTGCCCTGTTCAATCTAAAAAATAGTAGAAACACATTAAACGGCTTTCAATTCACATGGGGACATCCTTTGTAAGGCAATTAAAAAAACCTATGCTTTATTAGGTTGATTAATCCTTCAAGCTAGGGTGCCACATGGTGTGGGGTCATAATGAAATCTTATGACGCCAGAACGCAAAGCATAATGAACCCATACTTTGCCATCAAAATGTATTATTCTATCCTTTCTGTGAATACCATCCAGATGGATTTTTATGGAGATAATCAAGGACATAAGGTCAAGACCTGAGGCATCTAATGATTATAGCAACTTATCATCCAAGAAAGAACATTTTCAGTTGCTGGTCCCGGCACAGGAGCGCTTTATTTCTCCTTGCCAAAAGACTCAGTAGTGGGGCGGTTTCTTTAAGAGTGGGAAATTGGTGCTTAGGTGTAATTGAAGATCTTGGTTTGTTTTTATGTTTTTAAGTTTATAGGTGGAGTAAATTGAGCTACCGTGGCAATAGCTGAGAAAGGGGTGCCATGATTTCTCAAAAATGGATTACTGTCACTAACTCAGAGTCAATAATAGAGTCAGGCCATGTAAGAGTGCGACTAATAATGTCTGGCAAGGTATGTGGATCCCTTGACAAACTCATATTTGTGAAAAAATTGAGGAGGTCCCAATGAGTTCACATTAGTTTTTGGCCATCTTCTGTGGCTTGCAATAGTAAATGTTTGATTTGTGGTCACTGCGCAACACTACAGTTTGCTTGGCACTTTGTATGAGATACCGCTAATGCATCAGAGATTAAGGAACGGCAGCCAAATCTTTGTCATATATGGCTTATGAACGCTCAGTTATGCTAAACTTCCTTGATAAGTAAGCCACGTGATGTTCCTTACCAACATGTTATTGTAACAAGACGGCCCCAATTGTGGTGCCTGAGGTGTCATATGTCACAATAAAAGGCTTCTCCTAATCAGCATGAAGTAAAACAGATATAGAGGTTCAATACACCTTTTTTCATCAAAAAGTTTGGCACTCTTGAGTCCAAACAAATGTGGTATTATTAAAATGAGGGGGTGTAAGGGAGACGCCAGCTCAGAGATTGTTGGAGGAAACTCCAATAAAAAGGCAACAGATCAAAAAAGCTAATCAAGTTGATTTTGCATCAAAGAATTAGGCCAATCACAAGTTGCAACCAGTTTAGAAAGTTCAATGGCATAAACATCCTTTAGTATCAGATTTCCAAGAATCAGCACTTCATACTTGTAACTCACATTTGTATGGCTTTGCAACTAATTAGACTTATATAGGACTAAAAACACGGTAAAAAACCTGGTATATTTGTTGGATATCAGGTTATTGGACAAGATGGGATGATTATTACCATTTTAACTCCCATGACCGAATTGACACCTAGAACCAAGAAGGGGTTAACAAAGTTTCAATAGTTAATCATACGGATTAATTGATAGTCAGTACAGCTCAAATTGACATTAGGAAATTTTCGTCAGAACAATTTGAGCCTAAGATACCTGAAATGAAATCCTGACTAATCAAAATGAAGGATCATTAGAATGTCAGGCAACTATTACTCAAGGTGGCACATGAGGCAGTAAAGTAAGACAAACCTATAAAAGGGTAAGAATCAGGATCTGCCTAACAATCAACCTAGGTGGTATCAAGCCTCATTTGACTTGGTACATTTGAAATACATTTTTGCCCTATCAAAAAAATGACACAAAGTCATTATACAATCTAGTTGCCTCAACTAACCAAGAGCCTCCCATCCAAGTTTCCTCATCTATTATTTTTATTAATCCTTTTCCTTTTGAGGTTTATATTGTAAAATGTGAAATATATAAACCGTTATTCTATACTAAAATAAAGTTACATCATTAATTATAATCTCATTTGGTACTTAATTTAAATAAGTTCATTTCGCCATACTTACCATAGGACAGATACTCAGCTGATGGGACATAAGCGGTGACTTGGAACCTTTTAAATAAATAATATACTTGTCATGCAACTTAGTTAGCTTCAAGTATTGACTTTCAGGATTCTTGGCCATAGCACCATAGAGCTCAAAAATGGAAGCCCAACAGGTGGTGCTCACTACAAAAACTCATCCAATGCTTAATGATACGTGAACCTAATTGACCAAACCAGGGAAGATAAAGTGATTGATAGTGTTAACCGCTGGGTGCACAATGAAAATGGTGAAGAAAATTACCAAATAGGAAGTCTCCCCATCAACATTTTCAGAAGTTCAAGAAGATAAAATGTAGATTCCAGAATCACGTTGTCTAACATGGATTTCCAACAAAGAAGTTTGATTATTATTTCATGGAGGAATTAATACAGGAGAAAGACCCAGGCGCAAAAGGGCACCCGGAGTGGACAGAACTCCATAAACTTATATGAATCTATAGCTCAAACAGATAGCTTTGGATCCAGTGGAAATCTATCTCGCTATATCATGCGTTTAGTACACCCTGCGCTCTAACATAGCATGCTTTTAGGGAGTACACAATGAGGAACTCCACCATCATATCAATACTCAAGGGGTCTTTTGGGTGGCCTAAAAAAGGTATATAATCTAGCATCACAAAGTATAGGTGACGTCTGCCACTTTTGAAGTGAACCGTTCTTATATCATTCAGTTCCATAATCAAATGGGAACTATAGATTGTGAAAAATCAAGTATGTGGTGGAAGATATGAAGCTTGTCTGAAATGATATCTTAAAGATGAACAAAAATCTAGAATATTAATTGCCACCTTCACCCTAGAGCTCTAAAAACAAGATATTGAAGCCCTTAGTGAAATGGCAGATCATGCTTCTGCTAGCCGCCATCAGGAGGAAGAACAGCTCACCCTCCTCAAATCCCAGCTATAGAAAGCCCAATAATGAATTGATGAGCTGGAAACCAAATGGATCTCTGAGACTTCATAATATCAAGATATTATTTCCTGAGTGGCCTATGTTGAGCAGGATTTGGCATCCTGTGCAACTCAGGTTTCTAATCTTTCCAATACCAAGCAGCTCAATAAATTGGAGAGTGACATTAAAGGCAATTAACCTAGTCAAAACATTAATCAAATCTACTGTTGCCAACGAAGCTGAGCAACGATGAAACGCTATATAGAAGAGTTAGAGGACAAGACAAAATAAGCCTCCTCAGAGCACTGAATGCAAATAGATGAAGGAGGACTAAAATTAGCACAGGGATATTGGATGATGAGAACAAGCTTTTGTGAACTTCCCCCTTATCTGGTCGCCAACTAAATCATGATCTGGACATGCGTTAAGAACTTGGAGAATAATAAAGTCATTCTCAAAAAATTTCATTTTCTGGATGTTACACTAAGGCTTATCCTGGAGTAAATTGAAGCAACATCTCAATCCTATACATGATCAAATATGCCGACTTGTTCATCAAGTTGAGCAGATTGACACATGTACCAAAAATAACAAATCTGAAGCTCCCAGAGTACACGTCATTACAGGATTGGAGGCCACTACCTTTAAGCCTACGTTCAAGTATAAGTTTTACCCTGGCGAAGGAAGTATCACATCTTTCCTCTAAATCTATGAAGCTTTGATAGAAGGTGACTTATTATCAAAATGTTAAATACATTATTCTGTTTAAGCCATATGGCTCAAGAGGTTATAATGTCTCATATGGATTATCTTAACACTTGGGTTGAATTTAAGGAGGCGCTCATCATCGAGTTTGGATCAAAACAAGGCTTAAACTTGAAAAAGCAAGCCTTCATGCGCATCAGCATAAGAAAAGGAGAGTCAGTGGCTGCCTTTATGTAGAAGTTCTATATTGAAGTGCAGATGTTGTTAACCCTTTAAGATGTTGACCTTGGACGACGCTTTTGCCGCCATCTTTACTGGATTGGCTCTCAACCCCCTCTGGCGATGCACATCACTTCAGTGAAATGACACTTCCACAATGTTCAAGATATAGAAGTGGCTCAGCTAGATGTCGCTGAATTTAACAAGCTTGAAGTTTCTCTGAAGTAGTATCTATACCGCCGTTCTGATCATTAAGGATCTAAATCCAAATCCCCAGTGTTGGCCATTGAAGACCAACAGGATACCCTTCGAATTTTGGCCCCTGGGGAGCCAAGAAAGCAAGCGATCTGAATGTCCCTGGTGTGCCTACTGCAACAAGGTTGGGCACTATGAGAATAAGTACTGGAAGAAGAAAGCTGACATTGAGAAGCAGGGAAAAGAGATGTCAGCGTAGGGATAGTCACTCTTATTGCTGACGAATCTCATGTGACAAACTCTCCAACCTCAATTACTTTATTGCCATATGGTGAGAATACCCCCAGTGACAAATATGAAAGGGGTTATGAAGATATCAGTTATTTATGTTTTAGGGGTCCCCACTGAAGAATTGGCTCTTATTTGATTGAATGCTGAAGGAGTAGACGAAGCCACCATACCTGAGGAAATGTACCTCAGCCAGGTGCTAGGGTGTCCTGCGGTTATTGACATCGCCTGTGATTCTGAACAGCTCTTGGCTGGCTTGATCCAACCTCTTTAGCAAGTTATCACTTTTAAATCCATATTGGAGAGATACATAAAGATTGCTCGCAAACTAACCTCCACCTTCCAGATCAAGGAGGTCTTGGCTACATTTCCTAAATTTGGCGGAACACTCACCAAGGTGGAAATGGTTATTCAAAAAGTCCGGGTGATGGAACTCCTAGATACTGGCTCCCCTTGAAAGTAATATCATCAAAGCTGATAAAAAAGATCAATCTGGATCCTGACTTGGAGTAAAATAAAGAATTTAGAACCGCAGGCCCAAACAACACTTGCACCAGTGGGGATTACACTTCCCTTCCCATTTAAATTGGGAAGCTCACCTTATTGGCCCCACAATGGCCTTGGACAACAATACATATGATATGTTCATAGGTGCCCAGTTTATTATTGAGTATGACTGAATAATCAACATGAAGCAAGGTTTCCTCTCGTTACTTGACTATGAAGTCCCCTTAGTTTATCCAATAAAGATCCCAACAAGAAAGAATATTCTTGCCTGGTTGAATACCCATTTTTCGCTTTGACTTTGCATTATAACACCTCTGGACATAACACAAAGAAATTTGCTGATTCAGTGGATGGTATGAACGGTATTTTTTCAATGTTTTAGACGAGGTAGTGATAAAGCCTGTTGAACAACGAGTGGTTGGCACAAATATCACGCACCAAATCATACACCACTGATTGTTTCATATCATAAGTCTTGATGACTTTAGCCCCTTAGAGCCTCAATTATTGCCTGGGATTCTAGACTAAGACTACCAGAGACATATTAATATTCTGTTGGATAACCTTACTGACAAGGATATTGTTGTAAGAAAACACCATGAAATTGGCAGAGGCTTATTAGTCACAGGTGAGGACATTGACCGCACTCATTCAATTGGCTCCATGCTGGATATGGGCTTGCCCACAGATAACCTGTTATGTACCTTACTACATGTTCATATCTCAGATGAGCTGACCTCAGATAAGCATTTAAGGTCCATACCTTACTAGAAGCTATAGAGACATATTCTCCCAGTCAGATACCAACTATGAGCACATGAAGGACTGGAGCCACTCCATTGATGTGGGTGATGCCCATCCCATTCTGAATAAACCTTATTGCAAGTCAAAAAGTGGAATAACAGCAGATGAGGACTGAGCTCAAGAAAATTTTAGATGCAGGGTTACTAGTTCCTTCTTAAAGCCCTTGGTCTTCCCCCTCTTGCTAATTAAAAAGAAGGACGGAGGTCATTGGGTAGTCATGGACTACCACAGACTAAATAACCTCACGAAAAAGGATAGTTTTCTTATCCCCATATTGATGACGCCCTGGCACGATTTTACAGTTATAACTTCTTTTCCACGATGGACTTGGCTAGTGGCTATTGGCAAATGGACTTTTCTCCACAAGAACAGGAGAAATGCGCTCTTATTTGCAACGAGGGTCTCTTTCAACCCACCCAATTACCTCAAGGGTTGTGTAACACACCTTTTTTTTCAGCGCGCCATGGATCACATCATGCAGGATTTGAAGTTAGGTTGCATCGTCATCTATTTTAATGACGTCAAAGTGTTTTTAAAGACCTTCAACGAACGTCTTGATCACTTGAAGGAGGTTCCCAACGCTTACCTGAGTCCAACATCAAGCTAAAACCCTCCAAGTGAACCTTCTTCCAGAATAAATAAGATTTTCTGGGATACGCCATGTTCCCAGAAAGAAATCAAACCTATACAGGATAAGGTTGAAGTGATATCAAAAATGCCTCCACCTAAAAATCTATGGGAAATACAGTTATTTTTGGGAATGATGGGGTATTACCATTAATGCATACCCAGGTTCGCCCATCTTAGTGAGCCCCTTATACGCCTATTGACAAAGAACACTCCTTTCTATTGGGGTTCAGAATAAAAGGCATTTTTGAGACGCTGAAGCAACTGTTACAACAACGTCCTATCCTGCGGCACCCAAATTATGGTAAGCCTTTCATCTTGTTTACTGAAGCCTCAGACTATGCCGTTGGGGCCATCTTGGATCAACTGGATGAAATAGTGTAGATCATTCTGTATCCTACTTTAGCAAGATGCTGTCAAGGGGGAACGCATCTATAGCATCACAGAGAAGGAATGTTTTACCATTTTTTCTAGATGTGAAGCACTACCGCCCTTTTTTGTATGGAACTACCTTCACTAAGGTTACAGACCATGCTTTCTTGAAATGTTTACAGAACATGAAGGATCCTAATTGCTGGTTAGCGCGTTGGGCTTTAAATCTCCAGTATTATGACATGAAAATTGAACATCACGCTGGAACTGTCACATGAATGTTGATGAGTTAACTTATCTTCCATTCCTGCATTTAATAACAGTGAGGCGGAGAGATTATATGGCCTCTTTATGGCCCCCAATGACTGGGAGGATGAAGGTGAGCCTGTCTAAAAAATTTTAATCTGGACATCCCATAACACCAAAGTGGAGAGTGGGAAGTTGTATAAGCAAGTGGGGCAAAGTGGTTGCCCTATTTTCAGACCTCAGAACGTATACTGTCTATCATGGAAGCTTACTCTACCCCAGGTCATCTGGGAGCAAAGAAAATTTATGATTGGATTAGGGATCGGAACCATTGGGAAGGAATCATTGAAAAATTGTTGAAGTCTTGGATGCCTGCCTCACATGTAAGAAACAATCCAGTTTAAGACTAGATACCAATATCAGCCAACTACTTTCCAACAACCTTTCCACACCACTAGCCTAACAGTTATAGGTCCCCTCTCACAGACTACTGGTGGGAACAAATACATCCTGGTAGCCATTGACCACTTTACTAAGTGGATTAAAGCCGTGGCTCTCCCAGACCAAACGGCCAAGGCCATTGCAACGTTCTTGCATCAAAACATTTTCATGCGCCATGGCTGTCCCCAGGTACTACTATGTGACACTGGTAAGAACTTGACATCCAGAGTAGTCAAGATCCTGGCTACCTCCATGGGAGCCCAACAACTCTATTCAGCTCCATATAATCCCTCTACCAATGAAACCATGGAGAGAGCAAGTGGAACCTTGATCTCAATCCTGAGAAAAATGGCCACTTCTGATCTATTTCACTGGGATCAATTCCTACCCAGTGCCCTATGGCCTACCAGGGTAGTTATCAGCGTATCCTGAAAATGTCCCTATTCCACGTGTTGTATGGGCGGGAACCAGGGATAACATTATTTTAACTAAGGATTTTTTCTCCTCTAGATTTAAGTAACCTGAGAAAGCCATGAGAAGATTGGCTCAGCACATTATCCAGCTCCAAAATGAGTCCATGACAAACTTAGCTAAAGATGTGATCTAAAAGAACAAGCAGCCAATGAGCTCTGGGTCCCTCTACCTTACTTCTATATGTTTGACCTGATCCTGTACTACCATAACTGCATCACTCCTATGAGCGGTAAGCTTGGGTCAATATGAGAAGGCCCTTTCATCATCACCTACAAGAGAGGTGCTGAGTATACCATAAAATTCTTGGCTACAGGTATTATTATCATCAATCAGGTGCATGACAACTTACTACTGCCCTATTCTCCCCCCAACATTCTGGAGTGGATGATGTTGGAAAATTGCCATCCCAGCTTTGGGAGAAGAATGTATTGGGAGAAAATAGTACAAGTTACGCAAATATAAAATCGCCTAACTCTCAGAAAATTGATTCAAATTTGAGTAATCGTTTTACTCCTTACCCTCAGTCAACCAGGGCATATAGAGCTGTCATGTCACTCTGACCCTCAGCAGAATACTTCACCTGAGTTGGAGGGTCGCCCAAGCCCTGCACTAATTCTGTGTTTTTGTCTATAGCAAAACTACTCCTTTTATGGGCTCGAGAGGGGTCAAAAAGAGTGAAGAAGTTTTATTTACCAATCATGAGCTGAAGCAGATTGAGATCAGCTGTGATGAGCTTACATCTTTAGAATGGTTGGGTTTAATATATAAAAACTTTCCCCTGTGGTTTTATCCTACTAAGGTGGACCAATTGCATTAAGTTAATACCCAACAAAATAAAATGAATCTCTTGGGCGCGGGTTGTCTAGATCTTTATAATGTCTAAGACGTACCACCCAGCCTATATTGAATTTAATATTACCCCACTATTAGTCTTCAATGACCCTAAATACTAGTGGAAGGCATTGTAATAAGAGATTATTTATCACGCCCAAGATGCTATTTGAGAAAAAAATATAACAAATTTTTTAGCTTTAATATTGTAAGTTAGACAATTTAGTTGGCAAATATAAAAAAACCAAGTGTTGTGGAAATTCTGCTTTATATTGGTACCTCCAAGCATTAGCTAACAGGATGCCCACAATGAATGAACTGTTAAAAATGAATCTAGCAATGGTTGAAGCTCCTATGTCTTAAGTTGCATTAGATTTAATTCATTTGGTATGTTATCAATTTCCACAATAATATTTAGCATTTGCAAGGCTAAATTAAAAGGGGTCCAACCACATCTACTGAATGGTGTGCAAGGCAAAATTTTGGTCAAACAAGCTGTACAAAGTAGCTTTTTGGAAAAGCTTCTCACCTCAGCACTCTTTATAACAACTCAAGGTTTCATGGATATCAAAATGCATTGATTCCTAATAATAATTCTGTTAAATTTTTTTTGATCTTCTTGAATCATCTGTGCCAGTGGCTTTATGGGAAGTCAAAATATGTCCATTTGGTATGATAGATGAGGAATATATATCTTTTCATCAATACTCTTAAACATAGCTTCTTTTTCCATGTTTGTGTCCTTTCTTAGTTTGGAAAGACTTTTTTGTAGCAGTTTGGGAACATCACCAAATGCTCCACTGATCATCTTCTGAAATAGAGCATCCGCAGGCTAACATAGAGATGCAACAATGGGCAGATGAGACAAGTAATTATATTCTGATGTTTAGCACCTGGCCAATGCTTGATGATATAGTCATAAGCGTGAAGATTAATCGCAAAGAGAGTCAGACGTCCTTCTGTCTTCTTCAAATTATTGAGATAGCTGAGAGATGCATGATTGGTAATCACAGTAGGTTGGATACCATGTAGATAGACTTGGAACTGCTTATAGGCGTATATAACCGCCAAATATTCCCTTTCTGTCACAGTATAAAATTTCACTCATGGGCGTTTCTTTTCTCTGGCATAGGCTACTAGGCGCTTCTCACCCTCTTTTTCAACTTGGGACAGAACGGTCCCTACTGCCATTAATATAGCATCTGTCTGGATGATGAATACTTGGTCAAAATTAGTTTATTATAATACTGGAAAAACTAACAAGGGCAAATGAAGCTGGTCAAATGCCACCTGTCAGGCCAGATTTTTATTGAAATGTACCTTATCCTTAAGTAGATAAAATTAAAGATTTACCAAATATCAGCAAAATTGGAAATAAATTTGCCATAATAACCAATCATACACAGAAAGACTTGAATATTTCTCTTCGGATTTAAGCCTCTTCTTTTTTGAATTATCATCAAGGTTAACCAGCTGTAGCCAAAGACCTTCCTTGTCAATAATGAAACCAAGGTACTCCAGCTGGTCCTTAATGAAATGGAACTTCCGGTGCTTAACCTTCAAGCTTCAGCTTCTAACCTCTTGAAACCCTCTTCCAGATGCTCCAGATGGTCGTCAAAGGTGAGCTGAAACATTTATATAATCTAAATATAATAGTACAAATGACAATTTAATATCACCCAGGATGGGGATTTATAGTTATCTGGAACGTTGCTGGCTCAAACAAAGTCCTTAGGGCATCCTCATTGGTTAAAAAACTCTTCTTATGTGAGAATAGCGAATTTTTCTCACTCAGCTTCACATGTCAATCTGTAAGTACCTGCTCATTATTTTCATTTCTGAAAAAAACTTTGTGCCTCAAGCATATCTAGGATATCACTAATTTGTGGGAGAGGAAAGTGTCCTTCTTTATAAGGTTTTTTTGAGCTTCTGGTAGTCAATAACAGCCCTATTACTTTTTATTTTTTTAACAATCAGGATTGGAGTATCCCATGGACTCTTTAAGTGATATCAACATACTGCAAACAAAAAGCTCCTTAATTTTTTTACATAACCTCTTCAGCTGCTACATATGTTTAATCAGCCTTAGGTAGATAGGGACATTATTTCCGGTATCTATCATGTGGGTTACTCCTCTTGCACATCCCAAGTCGAAATCATCCTTGGCAAAAATTTCATGATAATCTTTAGATGAAACTTAAACTCAAGCCTTCTCTTATTCATTTAGATCTCTTAAAGTGGCTTCAGGAGCAATATTATTAACATAAAATAATCTTAACTTCAGGAAGTCCTAATCATACAGGGTTCCAAGGTTATAAAAAAGCTTTATTTTCCACAATAGGAATTAAGTGTAGATAGGCATGTACATGGTGCTTTTTAAATCGGAATGGGCTGATATTGAATATTCATGCAGAGGTTGATAATTTCTAGACGCCCTGAAATAATTATCCCATGCGCTACATTGGGTTTGAGTCAAGTTTGGGACTAAGGTTAATAGATTTCATCATAAAATCCTTCTGGAATTTTCAATTGTTAACCCAGTTTGAACTATTGCATTCATTCCTGAGTCCAAAGTTTTTACCCTTATTTTCATGAAAGAAATAGCCTTTAGAATCATGGATCAGTTTCAGCAGACTTGACATGTCATTTTGACTTAGAGTAATTAATAGGGATTATAATATCTTGACAGAACAAATTAATGAATAGCTTAAACTTTTAATGTTCCATATTCGCGCTTCTTGTATAGTACAAGGGAATTGTCTAGTTTAGAATGGTTAAGGTGACACCCTTATGACTAGTAATTACTCTGTATCGTCTCATGATATCTATACCTATAAGTATTTTATAGTTCTGATTGGGCAAAACTATGGCTGAAGTAGATACCATTATGGTTACAAACCTTAAAGGTAAGGCAATATGCAACAAGAGCCCTGGTGTTATGCGCTCTTGCAGTGCCATACTCTTGATCATGTGCAATTTTCTGGAGCTATTCCCAACCTCTTTACCGACTTAGTGATGAAGATATTTATAGGAGCGCCACTGTCAATAAAACCCAAACACAGACTTATTAACAGCGATATCAGCATAAGTACACTAATAGTATGGTTAAGAAGTGTTTTTAGGTGAATAGAATCAGAGATGCCTGACTCCAAGTGTGATTTAAGACAGTAGAAGATTTTGGGAAAGATTTTTGTCAGAGTCTACATGAGGATTGCAACCTGTTCATCCTTTAGAGATGGAAAGTTGAAGGAGCATTATTGTCAGGATCAAGGAAGTGGTATTCATATAATAGACATATGGTTTGGCTACTTAAATTTGGTTTCTTCAGAAGCTTCTTTTGGTCTTTGACTACTTCTTGATCTAAACGTGACTTGATGTACATTACCAGCTGTCACAATGCAAAGAATCTTTGTAAATTGATCTGGAACAAAAAAAGTTTGTTAGGACTGAGAGGAATGTAATCATTATGGTTGATGGCAATAGAAAACCCTCCGCCTCTACTATGCCTGTCTTTTTCCCAATTCTGCATATTTTACAATTTTAAGAGCTTCATTGACTCAAGGTTTTACATTAGTTCAGATAACACTCGTTTGCATAGCGCCATTTTCTTCCACAATGATGAAAAGTGACGACATTGGGCTGGGTATAATTTGATTTCTAGCTCTAAGACTTTCCATTTTTCCCTTGATTGTAAAGTGAATTATATTTTTTTGGGGGATAACGTACCCACTGATGATTATTTAGCTGATTTGGTGCCTTGAAAATTCTTGTGCTGCGGCATAAATAGTCTAAAATTTCTTGTGTTTCCATATTACAAATAGAAGAGGGAATCTTGACTTGGAGTAAATCATGATATTATTGCAGTTTGTTCTGTCACAGTTTTTGTATCAAAATCAGACATAGATTTGATCCAATCAGTACTTAAGCTTTAGAATAAATTCGATATGCAAAGTTTTTATGGTCTTTTGTCTAAACTTGATGCTTTAAAGCTCTGTTTTGCGGTTTTCAAGCTTTTCAGGCCCTAGCTAAGCATCACTTTTTGAAAATCAATTCAGCCTTGAATTTAGCTCCACTAAAGAGATTTACGAAAACTATTAGCAAATATGGCGGGAAACCCCGCAAAAGAACCCGCAGGCTATGCCAAACGAGCCAGCACCACCCCCAAACGAAGCAACCCTCGGTTACCCACCTCAGGGTCAACCAGAATCACCCGCTCTCAAGCAGCAGCCATGAAAGCAGGCACCACCCCCCAACCTGGAGCTACTCCAACTAGCGCCAGTTCATCTGATCGCACTTCTGCAACCTGCACGCCTAACAGCTCTGTGTGTGCTGCCTCCCACCAACCCGCTGGGCCCCCTCCAACCAAGGAGGCCATCACCCACGCTGTTTTAATGGCGTCTGCTCAGTTGAATGAAACTCAGCCCATCCAGACATTCACCTCCCCCATTGTGTCAGCTAATTCAGCCCCATCTATTATTGCTGACACCGTGTTTCTGGCTCCCTCCATGAGGGGCGATACCCAGCTACCTGGCCCCAAATCCTCAGATGTAAGGTTGGATTAGCCGCACATTCTGGTTCACTAAGCACCAAATTGGGACAATCTACTCTTCCCAATGAGGATTCAAATGGTTCGGATTTTGGAACTTCACAACAGTTCCAATCTCACCCGTCCCATTTAAACCCCGTAATTGGCACTTCTCAAGTCGGCACTTTATCGCAATATGCTGAAAACGACCAATTCACTAATCAGCCAATGAGTTTTGCCCACGAAATCACAGCAAACACTCGGGCTGAATTTACCCAAATAGATTGGGATGGTGATGAAACATCTCCTCCTCCCAATTGGCTGGAGTTAACTCCAATCTGGATGGGACTCCCCAATTTAGCGAGGCCCAACAATCACCTGGCCCCCAAACCCTCGGATGTAAGGTTGGATTAGCCACACATTCTGGTTCACTAAGCACCAAATTGGGACAATCTACTCTTCCCAATGGGGATTTAAATGGTTCAGATTTTGGAACTTCACACCAGTTCCAATCTCACCCGTCCCATTTAAACCCCATAATCGGCACTTCTCAAGTCGGCACTTTATCTCAATATGCTGAAAACGACCAATTCACCAATCAGCCAGTGAGTTTTGCCCATGAAATCACAGCAAATACTTGGGCTGAATTTACCCAAATAGATTGGGATGGTGATGAAACATCTCCCTCCTCCCAACTGGCTGGAGTTAATTCCAATCTGGATGGGTCTCTCCAATTTAGCGAGGCCCAACAAACCGCCCCTCAATTTAATATGACGCCAGCAACTGCTGTAACATTCCAGAAACAAGGGAACTCCGCAAACTTGTCCAAACCAACAGCTCACACTCAACCTGCAATTGCAGCCCAAAGCAAACACAAACGTACCAAAGGAGCCACTGGGGCGTGGCAAAAACCTCTGGCACCAACGCTACCCAAAGCTGATCCCCATGAAGTGGCGTTTATTGCTGATGTTAAGAAGAAATGGGCCGAAACTAGAGCGCAAAAAGCTCTACCTCGCTCAACCCTCTCCCACGCAATTCGCCTTTATTATGGGCATAACCCTGTTGAATTCTATACAGTGGATTACTTCTCATACTTTGCAGCGATTGCGGAGAAATTCCCTATTAGCACCACCATCCATGAATCAGTGGAGGGCCACTACATCGATGTGGGCTTCACTGAAGCTGCCCTTGCTGACCATGCTGCCACCCTCCAGGTCATTATTCCACGCGGATCTCTTCGCATCTCCCGCACACGCTCTCACCTGGAGAAAATTTCATGGGTTACTTTTTCCAACCTACCAACGACTGTTGATCCTAAGTCTCTTAAACTGGCACTCCATCGTGGTTTAATGGAGTTTGGGTCTGTTCTTTCAGTGGACTTTAGCGTCCCCTCTTACTATGCTCCCACTCAAAGAGCTCGCACTGCTAGGGCGTCGTTCATCCCCTCCCCCACTGTATCCCGTAACATTGAGGTTATTCCTCGTGTGGCGGTAGTTGGGGCATGCCCTGAGATCTTTTTTGTCGACCCTGATCAGGCGCGCCCCCGGTGTTCATGGTGTAACGCCCTTGGACACTTGTATAGTGGCTGCACAGCTCGAAAACAAGCCCTCTTAGCCACCACCCAGGGGCCTAAACCAGGCCAAAAACGATCCCACATGGCTGCAGCAGCAATTCCTTAACCCACACAATGGGTTCCCGTTCAAGACCTGTCCCCTGAGGCCTTACGCCTAGCAGTTGAAACAGCTAACCCCACTATTGGTGTGGGATACCTTCGCGCTCATGCCCCCTTCCAATGGGCACCCCCTCCAATCTCCCAGAGTCAACTCCCTCTCTCACCAAGCGCAAGGCATCTCCCACAGGGTGCCCCTCGTCAGCCACCCCCACTCAGGGCTCCGCGGCACCCCCACCAACCTCCACCAGCGATTTATCGCATCAGCCCTCAGCTCCCAATGGAGCTATGCCCACCAGCATGGACTGGCAACTCGCGGCCTGCGGTAGAAGTGCCACCTCAAAGAGTCCTACCCCAACCCCACAGTCCATTTCGCGCGGATCCTTTGAAGTGTTGGAGGAAGTGAATATGGACTCAGACTCATCAAATGGGGACACCGCGGAGGTCACCATTGAGCACCCTCAGGTCCTTCCCCTGCAACGGAGCGGGGGCAGCATCCTAGGCTGGCTTACTGGGTCCTCCGCCCCCCACCCTCTCCTTCCCCTCAGAACCCTCGACGCTCCTCACGAATTGCAGCTAATAGTCAAGCTAAAGGACTCAAAACTAGCCGCCTCACAGCAGCAGGTTTAAGCGCTGGCAACCCCCCAGGACATGGAGGGGAACAGCTATGAGTCCCCATGGCAGCACCCTGGCCCTGCAATCCATCAACGCAAATGGGTTGCGGGACTTTAAGCGGAGAGCCCGCCTCCTCCGAAACTTCAGGTCAGCACAAATTGACATCGCTGCTGTCCAGGAGCCCCATATCCTCCCCCACGAACAATCTGCATGGAATGAACAGTTTGGAGGCAACTCCTTTGGACAAACCATGCCGCCCTTATTGTTTTGAATCCCCGGGTTAAAACCCATTCTTTTTCACAATATCTAGGTGGCCGCCTCATACTGGCCAAACTCACCACTCCTGACTTCTCCTTCTTCGCTGCAAGCATCTACCTGCCTAATGCAGGTCAGGAGCAAAATCGGCTCTTGGAAGAGCTCCTCCAACTCAATCTCCCACGGAATACAGTCCTCTTAGGAGATTTCAACAAAACCATAAGTCGCGTCCGTGACTCTTACCCCCTGCAGCAAAGGAACGCCCTGGATCAAGTCGCCTCCAGGATTTCCTTCGCCTGAGTGGCTTTATAGATGCGCTTCCACCCTCCGCGTCTGGCCTAGGTTGCATGACTAGGATCCAGTATGATGGAGGAGCTTTCCAGTCAGCGTCACGCATAGATATGGCACTGATTGGCCCCCTGCTAATTGGCCGCGTCTCCTCTCCCATCTCTCGTGACAACCATCTGAGTGATCACAGGTCACTCACCGTTGTCCTCACCACCACACTTAGACCGTCGCGTAGGTTCTGGCCTAGGGTTGCCCCAGCTCTTCTCAACAACCCCTTCAAAAAGGAGAAGCTGTCTATGACCATCCGGGAGACTCTCACCTCCCCCCACCCCACCTGCTTGACCACAAGGCTAGATGGGCGGTGACCAAGGAGGGCATCACCCGCGTTGCTTACAACTGTGCCAAAGCCCAGATGACTGCAGCTCGCGCCAGAGTCAAAAGGGCGGAAGCCAGAATCAGACATCTAGAGCGAAACTGCCAGCCTTCGCCTTCTCCCAGATGGTTGGAAGACTGGGAAGCGGCGCAGGAAGCACTCCGCTTGGAGCTCACACTTCAGGAAGAACGGGCAGCAAACTTTACAACATCTCGTTACTATGCTCAATGGGAACGCCCCACCCGCTTTTTTCAGAAACAGAAAGCCCGGTCAACAGCGCAGGATATTACTGCAATGAAGATTGGCACTACAACCACTTCAGATAAGGAGGAAATCACGCAGGAACTACACCGCTTCTACTCCAGCCTCTTCCATGCCACCCAGGTGGACCCATCGGACATCCAAGACTTCCTGTGGCGGGCTCCAGAGCCGCCCATTGACCCACGGGCTGATGAGGCTCTACTGGCGCCTATTTCCATCCAGGAGGTGATGGAAACACTTCTGAAATCCCCACGGCTTAAAGCCCCAGGCCCAGACGGAATACCCTTTGAGGTGTACCTTCTGGAACCTGCAGTGATAGCCAAAACCCTCCGCGACCTCTTCGCTGCACTCTTGGTGAATGGCGAGGTCCTCCCCGACTCCAGAGGCTCAATCACGACCCTCATTCACAAGAAGTCAGACCGTGAGAACCTGGCGAACTGGCGCCCCATAGCGTTATCAACACTGACCACAAGCTCTTCACGAAGCTTCTGGCCAACCGCATCACCAAATGGGTGTCACCTCGCCTCTCCCCATCCCAGTACGGTTTTATCCCGGGGAGGTCGTTATGGGACAACTATAATGACCTTCACGTGACTTTGACTGCTAACTCTCGTAAGGTGAATGGCTTTGTGGCTCTTCTGGATATGGAGAAAGCATATGATCGGGTAGCCTGAAGTATATTGATGCTTCCCTGGCCCGCTTCCATCTCCCACCCGCAGCTAGGCGCTGGATATCAGCGCTCTATGACCAGCTCCACACCAGAGTCCTGGCGCCAATGGGTTTTACAATGGCAGTACCAGTTGGACAAGGTCTCCGGCAAGGGGACCCCCTGAGCCCTATCCTTTTTAACATCACCCTTGACCCCCTCTTGGCCTCCTTACAGGACAAGCTAACAGGGATTCTGGTCCCAGGTAAAGCCCCCACACGCACCATGGCATTTGCAGATGACACTGCCATTGCATTTGGCTGCCCTGGGGATGTTGCCCTCGCTGCTGTGACCATTGAGAGGTACACCAAGACGTCCAACGCCATAGTCAACACCTCCAAGACAACAGTTGTACAGGTCGGCTCCCCCACCTTCCCCCACCATTTGGTATTGAACCTGAGCGCGGTACCTTCCGTCACCTGGGCGTTCTCACCAACCAACAAGGAGTTGCGCTAAAAGACAATGAGGACTTGCCCCTTGCAGCAGTTAACTCCAGGATTGCCAACTGGAACCGGCGGCACATCACCCCCCAGGGTCGAGCTCTGATGGTCAATGTGTTCCTCCTCTCCAAAGTCTGGTTCCTAGCGCACGTCTGCCCATTCACAGATGCCTTTTATACGCGGCTCAATGTACTCCTCCGCTGTTGGATCTGGGGCTCAAACCATCCACCAATAGCCCTCTCAACCATTGCCCGACCCTGCAATGAAGGGGGCCTAGGGCTTCTGGACACGCGATCCCACGCCACCACAATCTTCCTGAAGTTCCTATGGCCGATTGTCTGCTGGGACGCGACCCCCATGCCCCAATGGGCGCCCGCCCTCCGCCAGTCAGTGTCAGCAGCTCTGGGTCTTCCTAGAGCATCTATGACCTCACTAGGGGAGTGGCTCACAAACCACCCAGGCCATCGCCTAAAACCATCCTCATCCCCCTACTGGAACCAGGCTCTCCTTGCCCTGAAACGAGTAGGCGCGCGGATCCACCATGCCTTCCCATACAGAAGGGAAGGCCCTGGCCTCAGCCCACGTCGCCATGCAATTGTGCACAATGGACAAGTTGTCACAACTCGCCTCAACCCCCAAGATCGTCCTCCCATCCGCCCAAGACTCCTTGAGCTCCTCCCTCCCTCCGTGAGATTTGACCTTAAGGAATTGTGGAAGGACGTCTAATACCCCATCCTGTCAGCAAAGGTGTCCAACACCTTATGGAGAGTGCTCCACTGTTCATACAGGACAGGGGACCAGACTGGCCCTACCTTCCAGCACCGAAGCTGCCCCCGCTGTGTGGAGCCTATTGACTCCCACCTCCATCGTTTTTTCACCTGTCCAGGTGTCGCCGCATTTTGGCCAAAGGCCCGCGCGCTCCTCCATGCTCAGCCCTGGTCTGGACACCCTGTGCAAGACCTCATGTTTGAGCAGACATTGCCTGGTTGCCACCGACCCCTCCGTGTCCTCGCCTATGCCACAGCCATCTGGACCATCCATAACTCCTTCCTTCGTGCTGCCTTTGACCAGCAGGTGTGGACCCTTCCACACATGATCACCCACTTTCAGGTACACTTTGAGATGGCCCTGAAGGTCTGCACTATGTCGCCAACCCTCCCCCGCTCAGTTGTCACTGCAGCACGGCTCTGCGCGCAAACCCCCTCCCTTTCTCGATGCCTCCTCCCTCCCTTCCTCGCCTCAGGCTCTTAGGAGCCCAGGCGTAATTCAATAAACATCGATGAATCCCCCCTTGGGTTGGGACCATCTAGTACTAAAAAAAGCTTTTCAGGCCCTATAAGCCTTCTGAACTACAGCTTATTTGGCATCAGCATATAGCTATCTATCAGTTAAGTAGGCATCAAGAGGTTGCAACTGTGATAATCCAAGGATTAAAAAAGAGCTGATGCCTTTGTGTGATCTGATGCTCTTCTCATGGACACTTCAAAAAGCTTTAAAATGGAATAGACGTTGCCTTTCTTATCAAATTTTGGAAGAATCAGAGGTTTGAAGTTGTCTCTGCTTAAGTCCTTGTTAAAAGAGTCAATTATATTTTTAAGTTTGACAAACTTGGTGAATTTTTCAGGAAGAATAGGATTATGTATGCGGCTCATAGTAGAAAGAGAAGTCAGTATGTGTGAGATGGTTCATGCATTAGACATACCTGTTCCATAATCTTCCTCTGCCTCATGATATGCCTTTGAATCAATTAATTTTTTCCAAAATCTGGGCTGACGCACATCTGAATTAACAATTTGAGCATTTTTGGGGCCACAATTTCATCCTTACTTCCCTGAGATTAATGAAATTTACAACTATTGTTCTTGAGAGTATCTAAGTCCTTATTGATTTGAGCCTGACTGACTTCAGCAATAGCCTTTTTGGCTAAAGTTTCTCCATTTCATCCGAAATCTTCTGCATAATGGTATGAAGCAATAATTGATTCTCCTTATTAGTTTTCTATAAAAACAAGATAGTACTTGAGATTTTTAGTTTGGAGATAGTAAACTATAGATTAGCTCATTAAGCCTTAATATCTGAGTTGTCTAGTTTCTCTTCTTGAACTGGAGGTAATTGTGCTAATGCTGAAATATCATTTTTTAGTTGAAGTGAATTCAGACTAATATATTCTTTCAACTTAATTAAATCCTTTCAGACCTTAATAGTTATTTGTAATGCATTATTATGCTATAAAAGGTTCTTTTTGTTAGAGGCTACATAAATTGTATTGAGTCTCAAGTCTAATGCAGTGGTTCTGATATCTCATTTTCACTGACTAAAAAATCTGGATTAACTTGACACCTATGTTGCTATTTTTAGATCTCATTCTTTAAGTTGGTTTACTTGTTCATTGATTTTTCATGAGCTCCAGCGACAGCTTCATGGTTATCAACAATGGCTTTTCACACTTCTGAAAGATTATGTCAAGCTTCTCAAACATGCAAGATTAGGACAACCGTTATTATTCTTGGACATCTGAATTTTGAAAGCTCAAGATTTTTGAGATAAAATGCATTGCGCGTACATAATAATGGTTGCACAATTCTAACCAAATATTCATATGGGCCTGATTTTCTTGAAGTCTTTAACCCAAGGCAGATATAGTTGCCTCTCTATATTTTTGATATATCTCATAATTTAGTGCTTGATCCTTCATGTAATAAAAAAGACCAAAGTTTGTGTCAAAGTGCTGAGGGGAAGAGCCGGGAACCTCAGAAAATGGTGTCCAACATTACCTGAATACTGGCCTGGGTAAACTCAGCTGGGCTTGAAGCTGTAACTGGTCCTATTATGCTAGTATTAGTTTTAAATACTAATTTGTTCCCATCCTTGTTGTTAGAATGATTTGATGATAAGTGTATGATGTTCTGAACATCTCAAGTTTACATCTCATTGTTGCTTAATTTTGGGAAAATTCTGAGAGCTGTTCATACATTTCCATATTATTTAGTTGTTAGTTTGAGTGAGCACCTAAATGGTAAAGTTTAGCTGATGGTGCAAGTAAAATGATTTACAAGGAAAATCGAGGATATGACTTTTTTTATAAAGGAAACTCCAGAACATAATCAGGAATTAAATACTCTGATAATTCTCAACAAGTGGCCAAGTAGCTCTGGTACGCTTACCATTCTTAACTCTACTGGTTATAAAAATATGAGACCTTCTGTCTTAATAAAAAAATGAAAATACTCCTAAACAATCTAAACTCCTCTGCAGGAATATAAGCTGAGTACTTCTCTTCAGGGTATATAATACACACACTACTTATCTAGTACAGACAATAAATAACAGGCAGGAACACCAGATGGATAATAACTAAAATCAATAGTTAATAAAGATAAAACAATAAAACATCAATTTAAATGACACGTTAGATTATGTCATAATAGTATACTATTATTTTCCAGGTGCCAATATTATATACCGCTCAAGCATCTCATGGCCAAAAACATCTACTATATGAGTTCATTAATCTTATGGCAATCCTCTGTTAGCCATGGCAATGACAATAATAAATTTTAAAGTCAATTTGACACATAAATTGACCTAATAACAATCATATCAACCCGATTGAAGGCAATATTTTTCTCAAAATAATGGAGAATTTTTCTTGTATAATTTCATTTTATCAACACAGAATCATACCAAACTAGTTTAATAAGAGCAACATATTTTTGAAATTTTTTTTAAAAAAATGAGGTAAATGATAAGTGAATATGGAAAACATGATGTACCCCAAATTGGGAATTAAGAAGGCCTCTCATAGCATTGATTACGCCCTATTTGGGCTATACATGTATAAGTGTATTATTAAATTGATTTTCTATAATTAGACACATAGTCTAGCCTCGGTGCACTAATGTTGGTGCACTGATTTAGGAGGTACATATAAGTTGATGCCGTGAGACCATTTTACACCCAAATGACCTCTTGATAAGGCATAAAATATTACCTCAACCAATAATAGCACTGATAAATGTGAACAAGGTGATCTTATTGACAGTTTTTATTGGAACTAATATATCAGATTATTTTGATATTTTTGGAAGGATAAAAGGATCTATCAATGGCGTAATATAAATACATAATGGGTTTTTTCAAAGGGTCTACTATTTGAGTTAACCAACAAATTAACAGCATCTGTGAAGCTCAAACCTGCCAAATAATCTTTCTTTCAACTGAAAATGGAGTTTTAGGGCATAAGGTCATAAATAAGGGTATTCAACCTTTGCGGACAAGGTCACTATCATAGACTAGAAGTCATCCCCTTAAAGCCTTTGGGACATACAAGTGTTCCTAGGCATGGTAGGATACTATAGGCAATTCATTCCCAGGTTTTCTTAACTGGCTGAGCCCTTGGTGTATTTTCTACACATGAAGTTCCCTTTTAATGTAATTTAGAACAGGACCAGGTTTTCAAACTACTTGGGACTGCACCCATATCTCAGCCTGCGTTGATTACCCAACCTTTGTAAACCCTTTTTATTATTTAACAGCACCATTGACTTCACTGTAGGGGCCATCCTAGACCAGCTGGAAAAAACAACAAGTAGATTCCTGTAGACTATTTCAAAAAAATCATACCAAAAAGCCAACGGAGTTACAGCGTCAGTAAGCATGAATGCTTATCTGTATTGTTTGTGGTCAAGCACATCTGACCATATTTATATGGGAACCTTTTCATAACTGTCACCAATCGCGCTTCCTTAAGTTTGCTCCAATAGATGAAAGATCCCAATGTTGAAGAGCCAGATGGGCCATCAGCTTCAAAACTACAACTTTTCTATAGTGCATCAGGTGGGCACGACTCACCAAAATGCAAACAGGATATCTAAGATGCCAACCCTCTCAGTATTATTACCTATGGAAGAACGCTTTTATGACTTAATTGGCTGGCTAGAGCAATAAGAACTGGATTTCCTAGAAACAGTGAAGATGTTAAGCTTGATGGCTTAGAACACTTAACTACAAGATGAAATGTTATATAATAAAATCGATGGAAAATAGCTTCCAACCTATGACCCTCCTTGAGAACCAAACTTATCCTTGAGGAATTGCAAATGTAGGACACAGGGAAGTTAGAAAACTCTATGGATGGACAAGAAAGTAATGGTATTGAAATTAGATGCTTGAAACTATCAAGGAGTTTTAGATGCTTGTTTGACATGCATAACCCAATATTGGTCAACCTTTACTTCCAGTATGAAGTTTTTTTTCCCAACTACGCCTTTTTATAATTAGTGTGGATGTTATAGGGCCCTTATACATGGGCCTCCATGGTCACTGATACATTATCCTAGCCATTAACCATCTCATAAAGTGGGGTGAGGCCATCTGAGTACCTGATGCAATTACTAAGGCTACCGCCTTATTCTTGTTTCACTCTTTTTACCCAACGTGGCTGCCCTAAAATTCTGCTATCAAAAAATGGGGTAAAATTTACCTTTAAATTTTACCAATAATTTGCCTCCATATTTAATTCTAACCAACATTTCACTGCATCCTATAACCCTTCAACAAATGGTTCATTTGAGCGGGCAAAAGACACATTAGTCTCTATTCTTCATAAATTGGCTGCCACGGATCCCATTTGATGGAATCTCTACCTGCCATCAACTTTATTAACTTATTAGATCAGCTACCACTAACAAAATGTCCCCATTCAGGACCTCTTCGTTAGGGAGCCTTGACTGCCTAGTAGAATCCAATTTTTATTGATTTACCTCTCTCCTGACACTGCTGAGCTAAGTGAGGGTGCTAGCTGATGAGTTAATTAGGCTGCAAGCACTTTTAACCTAAGGGATTATCTCTACCGCCATCAGGGAAACTACACAGTTGATTGTAGAGCATCTGGCTTTCCTTTACCCAATGTTGGAGATCTTGTTCTATTCTAACATCACAGCACTGGTGGGCACCTAAATAAGATAAACACTTACTGGTTGGGAACTACCGCACACTGTATAAGGCTGGATATGAATACTCCATATCTGATGTCATAAAAGGCACAGTGGTTAACTGTGTACATGCTCAGTTCATGCGCCCTTACGTCCCCCTCCACCAGGATCTTGAGGGGACGATGTCAGTGTTTGCACTCCAGAACAGTACAAATTATCTCAATATCAGACTAATAAAACATTTGACCGTCCTGTTACGGTCAAGCCATCCAGAATCAAACGGATCATTGGCAAATGAGCCCTTGCCCTTAACTGGGCAAGGATTAGTAAAAGAGATTCGAGAATTGTCACAAGATGAGACTCCATCTCAATGGCTGCGGTTGCCATCCAGATTCCCTTGAACAATAAGAGTTTGACAATCCTGAAGCTAATCAAAGATAAAGGCCAAAGCCTAACCCTTGTACTAATGAGAAGCAAAGATCCTGAATAAAGAGGACTTGAGCGCCTCATCCACCACAAAACACCTAGTTACCCTTTTAGCTATTGAGAGTTTTACATAATAAAGAGTATCTTTTATTCAACTAAAAAATTTATACCTATCCTATTCCTCACAATGTTACGCTAATCAGTATTGTAGCCCAGGATAGTGCATAATACAGACCCTGAAGAAGCAAAAGTGCTACGCATGGCCTCTCTCCAGTCATTCAGAAGAACCAAGCCATCCTGAAGACAATTTCCAACTTTCATTCCTAATAAGCTGGAAATACAAATTTTTGATATTTGGTTTTTCATGAAAAAAATGACCATAAAAAACGTCCAGAATTCTGATCTAGTTTTTCTGTGGAGTAAGGGATGAAGAGTAAACTCCCACATCTTCTGATCTCGTGGAGAGTAAGGGATATATAACAAATAAAAAATAAATTCTTTCCTGAGTAGCCATGGTCTTGGGGGGAAGGATTCTAGAGTCACTGGAGCATTGTTAAACAGTTGGAGGTAGATTAGATTTGCCCTTGCAGAGTTAGTTGCGGGTAAATTCTCTATAAGCTTCATTGGAATGCTTGATAATGTGTAGACCATTTTTTAAAATGGAGATGAGTGCAGTGTGGTTCTGATGTATTAGGGTGAGAGGCTAGGTATCTTAACAAGGTATTGGTCGCGTTAGGATTCATTAGCTCCAATGCTCTTACAAAGTTGCCTCTTGCTGCTGTAGACCAATGAGAGCTAGTGAGTTAGTACTATTTATCTGAAAAATCCGTTTACTTAAAAAATGGATGGTATGTTGATGGTAGTTGATGGGACCCATATTACCCTAGAAAAATTAGCAAAAGAGTTTTTTAATTATAATAGTGTTCATTGTAATACAAACCATGATTGTACTGTAGCTCAGAGAGAGTTGAAAAAATGCAGTGCATAAGATATGGCATTAGCGGTGTACCATTTTTTAGGAATTAGCATGTTTGCTAATAATGCTTTCCCAACAAGCCCTGTTGAGCCCCCATTGAGGGCTGACTGCAAGGAATAAGATACTATATAGTTTTTTTTGGTTATTTGAGGTAAGTTGACCAGGTGACGGACATTACCAAAAAGAAATATAAAAATAAAAAGGTCCAATCCGCTCAAAGAGCAAAACGCATCAAAAACTTAAGCTAAAAACAAACCAGGCCAGCAATAGCGAACTGTTAAATGACCATGGCAGAGGGGGAAGAGGGTAGGGTACGCTTCCTTGACATCATCAACATTAAGCAAGGTGCGTGCCCAGGAATACAGCAAGGAAGTGGGGTGCATCAGCAGTGTGGAGCTTGATATTGCCTAAGGGAGGACCAGGGTGCACATGCACCACAGAAAAGGTGGAAATATATTGAGACAAATATTGCTCAGCCTGGAGACGTGATTTGAAGAGCTTGATGAAGGTGGCGATGTTTGTGAAGGTGATCTTTGCTTTGGGGGTTTTTTTGCAATTGCACAATATTCAAGATTGAGTCCTGGGAGGCTTTATGGAACTCAAAAAGTCCTGCTTACTTGCTGCGGAAAGGTGATATGGACAGTTGGAGAAAACACTCAGCCAGCATCGCCACTGACTTAGTGACAGCTTTGTGGAGATGATGAAAGTCAGGCAAAGCAGCCACTTTGACAGTGAGATATTGATCAGAACAGACTGGTGCGCATATGTGGGATAATAATAAATGTGAGAACTGTGCGTCATAATCATTATGTAAAAACTGTTCTTGGGTAAAGGATGACAAGTCATTAATATCTCTTAATTTAGAAATTATGGTAATTAAGGTTCATGATTATGATTGTACTGAAGTATGACATCAACCTAGTTTGAAGTTTAGCTGAAGAATGGGATGAAGCACAGATCTGAACATTAGTCCATGTCACTTCCTACTTGGCTGGATTGGACGTGCTATGGGTTGAAGTTAGGCCTTATTGGCTGCTATGGGAACCATGGCAGCAGCAGGCTTTGGAAAAGAGGTCAGGATACTATACCAGACTGAAAACGCCGCGGTATTGGTGGAGGGTTAGATACTAGATAGTATATTACTTTCCATAACTGTAGGCTGTATCCTTTAGAATCCAGCATTTCACATAAGTGGCGCACAAGTTGGAGTATAGGGGGTTGCTTGAAATGGGATGATTTTCCTCCTGACTGAAGCCCATTGACTAGTATCACAGAGCCACTAAAGATTGTGCTTACCATGGAATATAAACTCAGTCTTATTGCAATTGGTCTCAGACTTGCTTTATTTGATCATATTAACTGATAATAATATTATGGAATCTATCTTCTGATGGATTGGAAACATATATCAAACAATCATATGTGATTGACAACCTTGAGATGGTTATGACCTTGAGACAACGCCTTTCATAGTCTGATCTATGATGCGCAGAACTGGGACCTACCTTAAGTTTTAAACAAAGGGAGAAGGGGTCTCCCTGTTTTAAACCGCTCTGTGCTATTATGGGGTAAGTAGTAGACCATGGGCTGCGAATTTCCATGTTAGCTGACTCAGTTGAAAACATTATCCAGTTAATGAATAAGATGAAAGACGGGAAAGTTTCTAAAGTCTTTAAGATACTTTCAATTTACGCAATCATATACTTTTAATTGGTCCAAGCAGATAAGTGCATCATCTGACTTGGAATGAAGCACGTTTAAAACAACATGAAATTGTACTATAAAATGCAGTTATGGTCATATCCATCTTATTTGCGTGATATGGCGGGTTTACAATCTTATTTACACGCTTTGATTGTTTCATGGTCATTATTAAAGAGTCCGCGTTGTTAAGGGAGATTGGTCGCCGGTTACCCAGATATTAGGATCAACCTTTTTAGAGAAGGTGACAACAAAGGCTTTTGACCCGTCTGACAGCAAGAGATTCTACAGAAGGCACTTTGTGATGGAGTTTTTGAGTAGTGACGCATTATAAAAACGTATATCCAATATGACTTATAAGGAATGCCACATATCCAGGGCTTTTGTGGATGTTACACCTTGTGTAAAGTATAACATAGTTCCTCAATAGAAACACTATTTAGACTAGATAAGTTATAAGGAGCATGAAGTTTAACTAAAATTAACATTTGTTATATGTTCTCTGTGTCACAATCATCCGCTTGATATACATTGGTGTAATATTCTTTGGCCGTTTCGATACCCATTGAGGGAGGAAACAAGTGTAACTGTGCCAGAATGAACCTTAATATAAGAAGTATTTTATTACCATGCACTAAAGCAAACGTATAAAGTACTTTTTTTTCCCCATTAGTAATTTTTGAGAGATCAACTAAAAATGCTTAAACGATGTTGTTGTGAAATATCTAGCTCTTGAAAGCTTATAGTTTAGCAGGCCATTGACGAGTCCATTCTGGGCTTTTTCCATGACATATGGCGTTTTTTTCCAGATGGGCGAAGAGGTTGGAGGCGGGTAGTTGCTGCTTTAGACATGTCATTACGGCAAGTGGAAATCCACTTTGCAACAGCTACAATTTGTTGTTTCATCAGACCCCACGTTCTAAGTGAACTTTGCCAATCAGACACACCATATGTGGTAAAGAGTATTTTTGTGACATCC
Organism: Massospora cicadina; assembly: GCA_022478985.1. Classification (NCBI taxonomy): domain Eukaryota; kingdom Fungi; phylum Entomophthoromycota; class Entomophthoromycetes; order Entomophthorales; family Entomophthoraceae; genus Massospora; species Massospora cicadina. Next base: position 16,999 of record JAKSZP010010911.1, on the reverse strand, counting down.
AGATTGATAACTTCTCATTGTATAACATGTACTACGGTCTAATTTCTAACGTGGTTGAGTCTGTGGTTAGTCAAGTGCACCCAGTGTTTTTGTTACTAAATTATGGTTTGAAAGCAGCACCACTGTAGTATCATACTAGATATAACTATATTTTTAAAAAACAACGGTGGTATAATTTAGTCTATGTGGGTCATTGTTAACAATGTACCCTGCTGTATATGAGGCCGTGTCATATAAGTTATTCAAGAAGAATCAATGAGAAGTGTGTCATATAAACCCCTGTGCGCTTTAAGAACTAAAAATTTCATTTGGCATGGTGGATATCAAGATATTGGTGGCCTGCAATCTGTTGTAGAATTCGACCAACAGTTGAAATCACACAAAATAATGAATTATCTAGAAGATCATGTTAATATACTCTCATGAGAAATTCAATGCGGTCAGGTGAGATATTGGGGGCGTAAATGTTATGGAGAGTAAACTCCTTACTATACATAAGTATGTGACAGCTAGTGCCATATTATTTAAAAAAGAAGTTTTAGCCACACTAAGCTCTTTGCTATGGCGAATAAAGAACCCTCAATAACGATGCCAAATGAAGTTAAAAAAGAGTGTTTGACCATTCCTCCTCCTCTCCTGTCAAACAATAGGGTTTTTGGATCCTCCCATACATGTCATCAGGTGGGTTGCACAAGAAAATCAGTATCTTAGACAAGGATGAAGAAGCCCTGAAAATTTTACATCGAGCGTCCTTATTTTCAGTTGGCCCTCCTGGCCACTCTTTGAGTGGATAGTTGGGTCAATAGAACTAACCACGCCTAAAGAACCCTATTGACTTTGGGTGTAAGGACGCTGATCAGAGCCAGCTTATCTGGTTAAATGTGAAGTCATATTGCTAAGTGGGGGAGGCTTAACAACTAGCTCTAATGTAACCTCTAAAAGAATCTACATTATTAAAAGTTCATACTTGTATATAAGCTTGGTCAATTGCATCATTATCATAAATATTATGTGATGGATCAAGAGGATAAGTATCATACATATCTGAGTATTGATCATGGAAATCCGCCGCCTGGGTCTTAATGACATTGCTGATTTCTGGAAGGGGGAAATATGACAATGTCTCCATGACTAGTTTGTGATTTAGGAAAAAAATTAATTCTTGTGCTGCCTTCTTGGCAGCATTTTTGAGCACTTTTTGTTGTGCTTTCCGTTGTTTAGTGGACATAGGAGCCCTGATTATATATGCAACAGCTTTGCCTCAGCAGTATGGCTGAAAGGCATTAGTAGTTTTATCATAATTAGATTTTGATCATCCATAAGAGTTTCCTCCTCAGGAACCCCTTGTTCCAGCCCTTGGAAGGGGCAGGCATGCACCTTGTGGCCCATTGCGTTGCACTCAGTGCAAATATGGTTTCGTTTTAAAAAAGGGTGGTAAACTTGTATAGGTGGTGCCATAAGGGAGGTAAAAGTTAACAACCTTTGGGATTTTAGACAAATCGTCCCAGTTTTCTGGGTGAGAGTCAATAACAGCCTTAGTTTTTCCAATAATTAGCTTTGACATTTTATAAAAGATTTGAGTTCAAACTATTTGATAACACCACACTATTCTGAGCCCTTTCTCAAAAACTTTCAATAAAATAGCGTTGGAGGGTACTTGGAAGGTCTTAAGGCTTATAAAATTTATAGTATCTTTGTTCCAGCGGGTGCATTCCACATGCACTTTGTGTGACAAACCGGAGATTTAATTTTTTTACCTCAAACTTTGCAACTTAATTTACTGCCTTTTTGGTGGGAAACTTAAGTCAAACCAACCAAGATCAAAGCTTCCTTTGAGGAGGATACCAGAAGAAAACTTCTTCTGATGCTCTGAAACTTTCTCAATGGAGTTAGTGTTGTTACCCTGTAAAATATGCAGATGTCATGACGCACTATTGAGATTAGAAGAGAATTTGAGATCTGTTAGTACAACATACTACGTTTCAAAAACAATGGTACAAATCCGTAGGTTGACCTCTTACATTTTTGTCACTGTATCCCTGTAAACACTGATGCCTTCTGGAGCATATGATTGTCACCAGGTGGATTAAAGCAGCCAATAGGTGGGCTCCCTTTAGCCTCAGAGGCGTACAGGTACTGGGTTTATCTTAAGAATAATCTATTCTTCCCTATGGTACGTTTAATACCATAGTAAATTGTCAAATTATAACAAATATTTAATTTAAGTGTCACTAACAGAGAAAGATGCTGTCAAGATTTAAAATTTTGCCCAATCATAGGATATAGACCTTAGATATAATTTCTTTATGCCCTATAGATCACACTTTTACCCTCGTCCTAATTATTATCTTCATATATTTCACAAACCATTATAGGCCTGAACAACCCACAATTACAAAGCGCATGTCCTCATCCTAATTACTAGTGCTATCTGGAAGTTTGATTTTCATTGGTCTGCTGTCATATATATCATTAAACTTTTCAGGGTCAATCCCAAGAATCTATCAATAGAATATTTCCTTGTCTCAATTAGCTGTGTACAGCAGATCGATACCTATTGAGATGGCAACAGATAATTCTACCAACGCTTCCTATTTCTCAAGTCATCAAATATTATTAGTTTACTAATGATCTAAATTTACAGAAGATCCTTTCAAACTGGCCTGCTGATAAATACTTTGCTAGTACTTTTGCCTGCCCAAATTCATAGCATTTAAATTACTTTATGGTCCTAATTCCAACCATTTGATTACTATCCACTAAACCACTGGATGGACAGTTCCCCGAAAACAGTCCATTCACATCAGTCACATTTACACAAATGCTTCTGCCATATTAGTCCATAATATCTCAGTTGAAATTTACATAATAATATCATCAGATGTGTCTTGGATTTACTTACATTAAAACTCTGAAAATGCTACTGATGTTGAATTGATAATTGCCAATATGCTACTGAGGTATAACAGACCACCACTAGATGCGCCTGACCTTATACAGTTGAACGTCAGGTTTCAGAAAGCATGGTAAAAAGTCTTACAGACTAGAAAGAGGAAATCTAGAAGATTTATGAATGAAAGGAAAGCTTACTTAATAGAGGCCAGACTATATATTGGTTTGTTTTTCATTTGAAGAGGGAAGAACGCAATCACATACCACCTAGGAAAAACAGCAGTTCAACTATATACTGTGTAGAAAATAGCAGAAGGATTATCCAGAAGTATGACTCTTCTAGTGTAAAAAATCTAGTGAAATACCTGACCTTAGCGGTAGTGCAACTCTTCCAACTGATAAAAACAAACTTATAAAAGAAGACTTTTCTTTCCTCTCAGAGTCACTTTCAAGCGATTTTATTTAAAAAAGTAAGTAAACAACTACTGATCAAATGCTAGATGCTCCCATTCAATCCCCAATGATGTTGGATTTGCCGCAGGCTGCTCCAGTGTGGGGCAGTGGCGAAACCCCGCCCAGCGTTTTCTGTCTAGTGGGAAAACGCGCTTGTACTGGTTTGTCCAGTCCCACTAAGTCCTTGGGTCAGTTTAATCTGCCCAAGGATCTTGCCATCCACCTGTCACATAACCAGGCTGTGCCTCGCAGCCCATTCGTTCTCCCCTGCTACCAGCTCCATTTTGGTCTTTTTGTCAAGTATGGGAGATTGTTCCCATAAAAGGAACAAGCAATTATTGACTTGGCCCAGGTGGTGATGCTGCCAGCCAGATTCATAGACTTCCGCCCCTTTAAGGGGTAGTTTGACCTAAGCTTCACCTGCAAAGCTGATGCCGCCACTGCGGCTACAGTGATTCTGGTCTTCAAGGGCACCCCTATACCAACAACACACACCTGGCTCCCCACTGACACCACCATGGTAGTCCAGCTCATGGGGCTGCCCACCCATCTCCCCCCACAGTACTCCATCAGGAGTTGATGGAAGGTTTGGCCGTGTACAGCTCCGACCCCATCCTTCAGTTTGTGGTCCCCAATGGGGCCGCTCGCCTAGCTGGGCCTCGGGCATTTGCCACAATCTGCCCAAAATTTTTAAAATTATGTTGTCAATCCCCCCACGCCATCATACCCTCTGCCCCGACCACCCATTCTGGGCCTGTGTCAAGGGCGGGAGGACAATCTGTCCTTCCTGCTTTGAGTTAGATCACTCAAAGAGTAAATGCCCCTCCCTTGTGGCTTCCTCAGACCCAGCGCTGTCATTGTTTGGCCCCCATTTAGCCCCACACCCCACTGCTTTTCCAGCATGGAGTACAATCCTACCCCCCCTCCCCCAAAGCCTGCTGCCACTTTGGTGCCCGCTGCAGCCAACTAGCATTTTCCTCAAGTGAGTGCCACTTGCGCCTCGCCCAGTGCCACTTGCACATCATCTAATCAGGAAATGGCTTGCACTAATGTGGGCTCCCACATTATCCTGCAATTGCTAGCCACACCACTTCAATTTGCTGACCCCAATTTTGAGTTTGACTTGAAACCATGGTCCTCATTGGCCTAAACCAATGAGATGTGTAATTTAATTTAAGCCTCACAGCCCACATATGACGAATTTATCCAGGCATGGGATCCCAAACTGGTCGCCTAACAGTTTTAAACCCCACTGGACGCCTTGGAGTTCTGCTCAGACCACCAGCTCGCTGTCATGGCAGCTGCCCACCCTGATGTAAAAACCATCCGTGAGATGGCCAAGTCTATTAGTAGCAGTGCTAGCCATGGGACTCCCGCCTCCCATCATCAAGACATCCACATCCGTGCTGAACAAACAGACCCTTCTGTTTTCCCACAGGCGCGCTAAGGAAGCCATCCAGAGAGTGGTTTCTGCCTCGCAGGCCAACCCAAGAGCTACCCATGCATCCGTGGCTTCACTGTCCCAGCTCCCTGCCCTCCGCATTAAGGCGGAGGCCAGCATCTCCAGATACATTGTTGACTTACTGTCCTCCAGTAATTTCCTCAACCAGCCAATCATTAGCATCCTCGCTCCCCATGTTGCTGATCACCCCACCCCTTTGCTCTCCTTGTTGTCCCACGCTCTCACCAATGAGGAGCATGGGACTAATGATGAGACCCCCAATCCACCCTCCCCTTCTGCCATGGTAGGTTGAGCGCCTCAGCGCTGTCCCACCTGGTAGGCTGTGTCTCAATCATTATGTTTCACCCGTTCATTTTTAGCAGTCATTTTCATTTGGTTCATGTGATTAGTTTGTTCAGTTTTCGCTCTTTGGGCTTCATTAATGTCTGTCCCCTGGTCATCCTGCCTCATAATAAATGATAAAGAAAGCTTATAAAAGCACTTCCTCAAATGAATCGACCAAACCTCAACCATATGTTGATTCCCCTAATCAAATTCAACCAAAACCCATGGGAATTATTGGCTGAAATTGACGAATCAGGTAAGTTCATTGAAGAACCATCTCTGCAAATAGAGCAGTTCATTAATTAATAATGGGATGACAAATACCCCCTTGACCTTATACCCCACAGCCAAATGCCGAATCATTTTGCAGTGACCACCAGCTTGCAGTTGAAGCAGCTGTAATACCATATTGTCATCCCCTGCGTAAAGCTGTTACTAAATCATTAGTGATGCTCACAGGAGGAATTCCACCTCCTGTTATCCCCGTAACCTTAACTCCAAAAAGTAAAATCATGGTGAACCAGATATACAAAAATGCAAACAATGCTATCCAGAACGTGGCAACTATAGCACGAAATCCAAAAGCAAAAATACCTGAACCAACATTGCCACGTTTGTTAAACTCCCAGACGCCCGCATCAAAGCTGAAAAAGCTTTAACTGAATGTCTCAGTGCCATTTGTATAGCTGGCATTTTCATGAAATTCCAAATATCAGTGATATTGAACCTCATGCTGCAGATGCCCCAACGGCATTACTGTTGGCTGTGACACATACTCTAATATGGGAGGAAGAAGCTGCTGCTGAAGAGGCTGCCAAAGATGAGCCCCCGACCCCCCTCCCCTTCTGCCATGGAGGGATAAGTGGTTTCCGCTGCCCACCTGGTAGGTTGTTTTTTGATTTCATATTTGATCCGCTCATTAGGGCGTTTTGTTTGAACCAAGTAGTCATTTTAGTTTTTTTAGTTTTAGTTTTGGTAATGTCCGTCCCCTGGTCAGCTTGCCTCAAATAAATATAGAAACTTATGAAAGCTTATTTTCTTAGAGAGCTCTACCTTTAATTTTTTTGGGTATACTGTCCTCATACACTATATACTGTTTTAATGCGATCAGACCTGTGCCATCTTGCCATTTGCAACCAAAAACTACAACATTGGTGCTCACTACATGGGGCACACTATTGAAAAAACTGCCAAAGGGGGAGAGTATGGCATGAGCAATATGTTAGAGAATTGTGGACCAAATACAAGGAGGTGCTTAACCATGTCCAGACTTATGAGGACGTCAAGGAGGCCATAGTTAAGCAGTGCGGCAAGATCAGACTAGCATTATTGAAGCAGGAGATGGGAGCTGCAGAGGGGAGCAGAGACACATCTTAACTTCTACAGAAAGAAACTTAGTATATTATTATGCCTCCAATGAAACTTCCTTACATATATTTTATAAATATGGTAGTGAGGAGGGATAACAAAGGGTAAATGCTGCATACGTGGCCCAAGAGGAGGCTTTGCATCCATTATTCTAGATGCTGAAGCATATTAAGGAGACGTGCCATCAGAAATACTCTCCAACAAGTAATGTAAAAACTGAGAATTATCAGCCTACCTTGTAAGGTTTAACCAACAAGAACTCAGTGGATTTCTCCGCCTAAAAACACTGACCCTAATTCCCCTACTAGTACAGCTGAAGAAGCAAGCAACTAGGGGAAACAAGAAAAACTGGATGTGACTATATTACTTAACCTTTTGAGTTTAAGTGTTCTTTAATAATGATCCTGGTCCTTAGGGGAATAAGTATATAACTGAAAAGACTTTTTAGATCCAGAAAATTATGCCCAAATTTCAGTCTGTTTACAAATTGAGGCATTAACCCCCACTCATCAATAACCCTATTATTGGCTGTAGCTCTTTGTCAATAGCTATGTTTGGTCAAGTGGGGAGAAATGTCGTAAATTAGGGTTTTGACCAATCATAGAATATTGACTTTGGCCATAAACCCTTACTCACTATTGATAACCCTTCTACCCTCACCCTGATTATTGCCTTCATAAATTTTACTAACCATTCTTAGGCCTGAAACCCCAATATTATTATGTCACATGTTATTCATGATTATTAGTGATATCTAGAAAGCTTATTCTCATCATTCTGCCATCATATATAACACTAACCATTTTAGGAGCAATGCCAAGTATGTATTGATTCTTTTATTTCCATGTCCTAATTAGTTGTGTATATCAGATGAAAGCTATTGATCTGCTGACAGATAATGCTGCCATCAGTTTCTTATTCATGAATAGTCAGATACCATTAGCTTCCTATTAATCCAACTTTACAGTAAATAGCTTACAATTGGCCTTCTGATAACTATTTTGCTAGTACTTTTGCCTGCCTGAATTCGTAGCATTTAATTTAATTTATAATTCTAGTTCCAGCGTATCAATTTCTATCCACTCATTAACTAATTGGCCAGTTTCTAAGAAACAGTACATTGCCACAGTCAAATTTAATTTTAAGCTTCCGCTGAATCAGCCTCAAATATCTCTGTCAAAAACTACATAATGATCTTGTCAGATGTTTCTCAGATATCTCTGTAAATCAAAACTCTGAAATGCTACTGACATTAAATAGATAGTCGGTAAGATGCTACCTAGGGTAAACAGACCACCACTAGATGCGCCTGACTTTGAACAGTTGGACATCAGTTTTCAGAAAGCTTAATCTACAGGATATTAGCAAACCAGAAGGAGGAAACACGAGAAGATTTGGTAGTTGAAAGGAAAGCTAAATGATTAGAGGCCAGGGTATAAATTGGTTGGCCTTGCATTGGATTTGGGAATAATTTAACAATTTACCAGAGTGAAACCACAACGCAGCTCTGTTGGTGTTAAAGTGCTGGAAAGATAATCTAGTGTGCATCTCTTCCAGGTAGAAAATATTGGAAGGATTAACCAGAAATTTGACTCTGCTGGTGTATTAAGAATCTAGTAAAGTCCCTAACCTAGGCAGTTTTGTGAACTATGATAAATAAAAGATGAAACCTATAGAGGCTTATCTTTATATAGAGCTCTACCTTTATTTTTTAGTATATTGACCTCATTAAGTATACCCTCTTTTAGTGCGATTAGACATGCGAAATCTTGCCAGTTGCAACAGAAATTTGCAACAGATGCTTTATCTTCTTATTGCTATATATAAATCATATCTGGTTAAAAATTTATAGAAAATACTTTACATTATAAATAAAGGTTTCTTTTTAATAATCAATGTTTACTATTTATTTGGGGAGGGTTAACCAGGGGATGTACACTTCCAATATAATGAGGATAAAATAATAATAAACTTTGATTAATTAAAGATACTGTCAGATTCTGTGGTTGACTTGAAAATAAACCCTTTGACAACTTTAAGATTGGGAGGATTTTCCCTCCTAATGCTTAAGCTAATAATCTAATTAAAACCTATTGCAATAACATGGCTTTGGCTGATTATTGCAGCGTGGATTTAATTATATTATTAGAAGCTTGGGCAGAATACCCCCACACATTTAGGAAAATCCTTTCTGCACCTACTTGGCTGGGTCAATCAACTCAGCATCAATTAATTCTAATTATTATATTGGTGGCTTAGGCTGAATACATTTGCACAGTTGGGCTGATTATCACTGCTCCAAACCTCAGCAACTAGCCCCAATTAATTGGGAACAATATTAAGAAATCAGTGTACAAAATTTGTCAGGATGACCCAAAGTTAATGTTTAAAAGTCCCATGGACAATCAGATGAACAAAAAACATAATCAATTTCCCGCCTCGGGTTAAATTTGTATATCAGTATACATAATAAGCACAATAGCATTTGCACATGGACTGCCTGAATGGGAGTACCTAGTGCTATTGAGAGAGGCCTGCTAACAGCTCATCTAATGGTGCGTCATTTATTTAAATTGCCCAGAAAATCTATTATAATTTGTATATTGTCATCGGTATGACAAAACTCATTTTGAGACAATCCTAGGACCATTTTGCACGCTCATTGTTGCGATTTTTGTCCTTAAATCATCCTAAATATGAGAGTATTTTGCCACTATTAAACCTAAAAATAGGTCTCAGTTTTATCAGTTCAAGGGCTGAACAGAGGTAGCAAAATATCTGTCAATTATTTGTACTCAAATGTGGCCAGGAGATTCCCCAGAGGTACAAATACTGGCGCCTGGCCTAATGAATAATTATCTAATAATCTTTTCAAAGAAAGACTATTTTATTTTATCCTCTTTCCAGTTTTTATCCTAAGTTACTTTTGGAGAGTGTCGGCAAACTGAGATTTTAAGATCCACAGCTTGCAACCTTGCCTGCCTCAGTTGAAGTTCTCGATTACAAAGGGAAAATCAAGCCCAAAATTGGACAGAAGAGTCAGGGCTATTTGAGTATGCCTAGCGAGTTTCCAAACAGTTCTAAAACTGTAAGTCACTGGAAAAAGCAAGGATCCATTGGCTGAACTTCAGCCCAATTTTGTGTTCAGGCATATAATTATCAAGCTAGCAATCCTCAGAATTTGATAGATACCCCAGAGGGTTCATAGCCCCTCCTGTTACCTCCAGGACCACCAGGTTTAGGAAATAAGGGGATTTATGCTGAATTATCCTTGGATGCAGCATGAGTGAAGGAATGGGTCAATATTTAGGAACCATATGGGGAACCACGAATTGATTATCCTTCTGTTGCGTGGGGTCATCTTTCCAAACAACCATGCTTAAAATGTTCCAATGTATGGTAATGAAAAAAGATTGATGACTTCTTGGAGGGTAGGCGTTGCTCCTGTAAATGACTCCATTAATATAGTATGGATTGTCCATAGTGCTATTGCTACTATTAACGCCCGTAGGGATGGATGAATAGGTGGCTACATGTTGAGAGCAAACATGTTCCTAGCCAAACTAAATGATTGTCAATTGTCTTGACGGTATAGGTGCATGACCTCTTTCCAGATAGCTACTGATGTTGGACATTGTTATAGACTATGTATTAGGCTTCCATATTGGCCACATATTGTGCATGAAGAGTGGGCAGCATTCAATCATTCTGCTATGTGATATACTTTCCTCATGCATCTTCATACATGTGCCTGTAATTTGGGTTGTTTTAGTGAGTGATGTGTGTATCTCCAGACCATTCTTTGGGTCTCCAGGCTGTATGGTATATCCATATGATCCAGGTAATCAATTCTGGCAATGGTACTCAGATTTTAATTTCATTATGTTATCTGTAACTATTTGACCATTAATATTCTGTCTGTGAGTTAGCCTTGGGTGACCTCAGTGACTGATCTGGCCACATATTTGGATTTTCCACTTTGCTCTTCTCATGACTAGAAGTATTCATTTAAAGTTTACAGGAGTGCCATGCGGTCCTGCAGTGGTTGGATGAGATGTTAGATACTTAATCAATGAGTTTGGATGAGCTATATTTCTTAATCAGAGTGCTTGTTTAAAATTAAATCTTGCTGCTCTAGCCCAATGTATGTCTGGAAAGTCTGGACTAGCACCTGAGCTATCTAGGATCCTAGTATATGGGCCACTTGCTCTATGTAATTAGTTAGCCCTCATACCTTCATTACTAGGGCCAAATAAGTTTCAAGGCGCACTGGGGCATTATTGTTGAACAAAAGCCATCCATGTAATAAGGCATATATTGTGTTAAAAAACGGTGAGAAAGCAAGTGCATGGTCCATAAACCATATGACCGATAATATTATGAAATTTATTTACCATAACTCAGCCTGTTTCCCTATTTGATGTCCATGCAAGGAGGCAATGCGTTTTGTTATTTTATCTAGGTGTTGATTTTCCATCATGGTGTTGGTGTAACACCCTGCCTCTAACCATATCCCCAAGTGGCGGACAGGTCCAGCTTCCAGCTTGGTAGTGAAGGGAAGTTCCAATGGGGTAATTGATGATTTTCGACTCCTAGGTCTGGTTAGGAGTCTTGATGTATTAGTTTGCTGACCCAAGGTGGATGGCATCTAATGGGTCTGATATTTCCCCAGAAGTATAATTTCAATTTTTCCAGTATCAAGTGCTGTGTTGCTTATGGATTAGTATTCTTGTATTATTTTTAACTATGCGAACATCCTGGTTGTTGGATATACCCACCACACAGTCTTCAGCAAAAGCCATCATTTTGACTTGTTGGCCTAAGACATTGATTCTATTGATAAGGGCATTTGTATTCCAGATTAGGAGATCAAGATTAAAATTATATAATAGAGGGCTTGAGGGTCCCCTTGTTTGATCCTCTCTGTGGAAAAACTAAGTTAGTTAGTAACCTACTTCACGCACGTCCATGGTGGCTGACTCTGTGAACAACAACACCCAGTTTATGAACTTATTTGGGAGGTTAAATTTTTGAAAGCAGGCCTTGAGATAGTTCTCATTCACCCTGTCATATGTCTTCTGTTGATCTAAAAAGACAAGCGCTCCAGAGGTTTAAGATTGGCAGGAATTTTTAATTGTGTGAATATCGTCCCATATGGATCAGTTTGGGACAAATCCATATTGTGATGTGGATATCACATCAGTTTGAATTTCCCCTAACGTTTGGCCATAATTTTTGTAATATTTTGGTGTCAGTATTAGTTAAGGAGATTGGGCGCCAATTGGATAGGCTTAGTCTATCTCCTTTTTTGGTAGAGTGATAGTGTATGCTTCTTTGCCTCCAGGTAGAAGACATGTTTTCATAATGCACTTATTCATGGAAGCTAAAAATTTATTAGATATGTTAGTAAAACATTTTTTAGAGGAGTGGTAGCATAGCAGGGTAGTTCCTGCTTCACTCTGGGTCAAATTCTGATTGTTACAGGTTCAAAACCAACCCAGGCTAAAAAAACTCGGTGTGGTATATTTTCAAGGTCAACCCACCTCAATTACTAAGTATAACATTTCTTTATAAAATTCATAGGGAAGCCTATCATGTCCAGAGCATTTCCCTCATGCTGCACCGTGCACTGCTTCCCATAATTCCTCACGTGATATTAAGTTAAAAATAATTTATTGGTTTGAGCTGTGGTGTCAATATGTGCATTTGCAAGAAATTTTTCAATTTTTTCTAGTTTGACCAGGTTGGATTTATATAAATTTGTATAAAATCTGTGTACTTTGGTCACAACTTCTTTGGGTGTTTCCACTATGGATGTATCTGGTTGTCAGACCTGTGTGCAGGCTACCATGTTTTTTAAGCATGAAATCAATGGAAAAGATAGCTCAAACAAGTTTCTCCATACATTAGGCTTTTTGCTCTGTATTGAACTCCAATGCGGTGTTGGTGTTCATGTATCCGGGTGATTAAACGTGCAGAAACCTCTGCCCATTTGTGTCCCCATACAGGTCTGATTCTGTGCGTGGGACATTGTTTTCAGGTGAATGATCTCAGCCAAGATGTGATTAATGATGGCTGAAGCTGCCCTATATCTTCTTAATGTTTTATGTTTAATCTGCTTTATTGTTGATTTTTTGAAATTTTCCCAGGTGATCATTGGGTCTGAACAGAAAGGTGTTTGAAAATCCCATGTTGAGGACATTTCCTCCACCCAGGATTGAATTTCAAGTCAGCTAGAATTTTGGGCGAATTTTGCACCAACTGGGTGCTTGGATAATTGTTTCTGCTGGTGTGAAGGACACCAAAACTAGCTGATAGTTGGAGAATTCAATTTATGTAGTTTATATTTATAAATTTGGTGTCAAAAATTAGCGGCGCGAGTACTAGGTCTATTCATGACATAGAAGTAAGTGCACCATTGTAAGCATGTGGGCGTGTCATGTTCTGCAGGAGGGGCGACTTTTAGATAAAGAATCATATAGATCCAGGGTGGCCTTTAACACGTGAAGTTCCACTTGTTCTTATAGTGTCCGTTGTGTTTGGCCATTGGTCAGTGTCTGAGTTAATCCAGCAGTTCATGTCTCCCATAAAAAATTTGTTTGTTGGAAGATGGAGTTGTGTCAGAGGTGATAAAAACTCTTGATGCTCCATTGCACAATTTGGTGCATACACGCTGGCTATTGTGTGCACCTCTTTGTGCCATGAGAAGGTAAAGGCTAGTATGCGGCCATACAAAAACAAATTTTTATTAATGAATTTAAATTTTTGAATTTCATGTACTATCACCCCACTATGTTGCGGCCAAAATGATAGTGTTGTAAGGAGCATGTTTTTCTATGCCTCCTCCTTTCCCTGTGGACAGTGGGTTTCCTGCATCGCCAGGATGTCCACAGGTGGGTTGCTTAGCGGACTCAACTTTTTGACCTGGGACGTTAAGGCCTTGAGTCCAACTATATTCAGCGTCCCTATCTCTACTGAGACGCCTGGTGCGCCTCAGGAGCTGTTAGCAAAGCTCCTCAGCCCTATTCCCTCACCCTCATTACTCACCATTGCATTGTTGCTGCAGGTAGCATAATTATGAGAAGGTGCTGAAGTATATTCTGCTCTTTTTGTAACCTCTTTTTTTGCTCCTCTCCTGCCTTTTCTGGTTTTTAAAAAGAAATTGAAGTGCACTTGTGTGCTCTCATTGGCCACGTTTTTATTTTGAACATTCCATTGTTGGCTTTCGCTACCAATTGGGTTGTACTCTGCAATTTTTTTTTTTGGGGGGGGGGGTGCCAAACCCCTGTTTTGCTGCATTTGCTTCTAAAATTGGGTTTCATCAATCCATTTTGTTTGGATTGGTTGTTTAATTTTCTGTGTGATTTGATTGGTTCATTGTTGCAAGCTCTCCTGTATTCCCAAATCTGTTCATGTGAAATAAATAATTCCACCAAGTTCTTTGCCTTGGCCGCGGCCAACTTTTGAGCCTGTTTGGCCATTTTCCGTTTCTTCAGGGAAATCATGTCAATAATTTCATATTATTAATCAATATTCTGCATATAAAATACTACTTAGCTATAAAATACTAAAGACTGGAATAGTCTAAACTGTTATAGCTACTAAAACTATGCAATATCTTATAAGTAGTTATTTATTTTTTTTCTGAATCTATTATAGTTGCTTCTCATAGATTAAAGTATAAAATATGTACTTCTTTGCTAAAGACATAACCTGTTTCTTTGGATGATAAAGATGAATAAAGACCAAGCGTCAGTTTGGCGAGGTGAAAGAATTATAGCCGTAAATAAATGAGGCCAAGAGTGTCATGATGAATTTACTAATAAAAAGTGTGGTTAAGTACACTATCCTTATTTTAATGTTAATGAGATAGAGTGCTTCCATAGGTCATATGATGCAGATAACACTTAAAGTGGCAACACTGAAAGAGTAAAAATTGGGAATATCACTTTTCATTTTATGATGATTAGTTAATTAAAGAATGTGGTTTGCAATCATATACCAAGTTTAATATAGCCTGACATATAAGAATAGAAAAAATGAAGAAAGAAAAATAAAAATATATGCTCCTTAATTTTAGATGTTAAACAAGGAAGCAATAGAGAAAAGCTGACCTTTAATACTGCACTTAGCTTCAATATGCGTGACTCACTTCATTAAAAACACTGTGATTTTATATAATTTTCCAGTCTGTAGTCTATTCTTTAAGATAGATAAATTAGTACCATAAAATTAGTTTGATTTGAATTAGATCAAGTATTTTTTTCAGTTTTAGGAATGAAAAATATATATTATCTTTTATCCCTTTGTCATTTAGATTCAAAATTTTATATAAAAGTTATTAATTTTAACCGCTTTTGCCAGTGTTAAACCTAATCTATGTCAACTAGATTGAATCCCACCAACCCACTTGGGGCGGTGGTGCACCGCATCCTAGAACTTATCAGCCACCGCTGATATGCACCTCAGGCTGCCAAGATAGCCCTGCACATAATTCAGGTCGCTATGTCCCTCCTAAGGTCCTACTCATCACCTTGAACGCTCTCAGGCAGTACTCAGAAGCCCCCTAGTGCTCCCTTGGAGCAACCTGCATTTTGGCCCTCAGGTCAAGTATAGTAACCTCTTCTACTACATGAGCGCAACCATTATTAAGATGGCCACAGCACTTAAAAACCTCTGGATTTATTGATTTCTGCCCCTTTAAGGGTACTTTGATCTGGGCTTTTACATGTGAAGCCCACACAATGGCAGCAGCACAGCTGCCCTTAATATAAAAAACACTCCCATTATAGAGCTTATGAACTTGCTTGCTGGATGAGGCCACATTGGTGGTTCAGTTTAACAGCTTGCCTTCCAACCTCTCCTCTGAAAGACTCAGCCATGAGCTCACAAAGGGCTTGGCTGCCTACAGTGCTGGCACCATGCTGCAGTACATGGTCTTAAATGGCGCCAAACATCTTGCTGAGCCCCACTCATTTAAAACAATATGCTCCTTCTGTTGCAACGCCTGCCTCGCAATACCCCCTCACACCATGATCAGATATGCCCTAATTATTCCTTCTGGGTATGCATCAAAAACAGCTGCTTCATTTGCCCTGTGTGCTTTGCTCTTGACCATTATTAATGCAAGTGCCCACCGCTTTCTGCTAAAGTTGCCTCTGACGCTTCTCCTATGGCATAAGCCCCACTTCTGATTTTACAAACATTTTTCTTAGGTATCAGTCCTCCCTCCCCCACCCTCAATTGCCACAAGCGCTGCTACCACCGCTTAACCCAACCAAGATTCAAGTACCCAACCCATCTATGAGCATATCACAGCTCATGCACTAGCAGAATTGTTGTGGTCCATAGTGTGCAGCCAATTAGTATCTGCCACCCAACCAACTCCAGTTGCTGGCCCAGCTCTGGCATTTGAGAATCTTTATGATGCCCTCAAATGGATTGATGATGCTGAATGCGCCTACAGAATTAAATAAAAACTTCAGTTTGTCAGAATTCTTCATACAGCCCCCCAATTTGATTCCCCGCCACCATTTCCATCCTCACAACAGTTTCTCTGACACAAATCAATTAATCAAAAAGCTGTCAAAGCAACCATTGCCTTCACCAACTCCCTCCTATGCCAAGCCTTTTTATACAGTGATTGAGCCAATTTGTGATTGTTACCCCATCCCAAATTTCCCCAGTGATTTCCCTGAGGATGTAAAATCTGATATTGAAGAACTCACATTTGCAGCTGGCCACACATTCATGTATGCAGTGAGATATTTGTTTATGATCCCATCTACCCTCAAACCAGCTAATGCATTAAGTCATTGTTGGAATTTTTGCCCATATTCCCAGCCTGCTAGATTACCTGGTATCGCTAGGGGGAAATTCCCTAAGGTAAAGTGAATCAGAAATTGGATTGGCCCAAGTTTCAGAGGAACTACATTTGGGGGATTTTGGGATATTCGCCTGGTTATATCCATCAGGGATCAATCTAGATGAATACTTAAGGTCTCATTGGGTGGAGTGGCTGATGAAATAGGGGCATCTGATAGTGATTAACTATCAGGTGTACTGATTGGGTTTGATCAGGTTTCATCACTGACTGATTGGGAATAAACAGCAAGTTGCGAGTGAGTGATGCCACCTGCAACTAGCAAATCGATTGTTTGGTGAGTGACCTGCCATAATGGGTAATAAGTCCCATTACCTAAGCAGGTCGCTAGTCAATTATGGTTGGTTCACTTGGATTGAGAGGAAAACGTTAGGGACATATTTTCTGACTCTTTCCATTTGAGGTCTCAAGGATGTCCAATGATGGAATCCTAGCCAGGATGGGGAAGACCATTGCTGCCAAGATGAGGATGGGTGATTTAATGGCAACGGCTTCCATTTCATTAAAGCGTTGTCAATTAAGGGTTAGACAGCCAAATTCCCCAATATATAATTCCCTAGAATTTACTATAATAAAAAAACAGTTTTGGATAACAAGTACATTATAGTAATATTATC